>JASJET010000524.1:0-84847 GCA_034092305.1 Diaprepes abbreviatus | reverse complement strand
TTATTTAATTTATTTAGTTAATTTAATTTATTTAATTTATTTAGTTAATTTAATTTATTTAATTTATTTAATTTATTTAATTTATTTAATTTATTTAATTTATTTAATTTATTTAATTTATTTAATTTATTTAATTTATTTAATTTATTTAATTTATTTAATTTATTTAATTTATTTAATTTATTAATTTATTTAATTTATTTAATTATTTAATTTATTTAATTTATTTAATTTATTTAATTTATTTAATTTATTTAATTTATTTAATTTATTTAATTATTAATATATTTAATTTATTTAATTTATTTAATTTATTTAATTTATTTAATTATTTAATTTATTTAATTTATTTAATTTATTTAATTTATTTAATTTATTTAATTTATTTAATTTATTTAATTTATTTAATTTATTTAATTTATTTAATTTATTTAATTTATTTAAGTTATTTAAGTTATTTAATTTATTTAATCTATTTAAGTTATTTAATTTATTTAATCTATTTAAGTTATTTAATTTATTTAATCTATTTAATCTATTTAATCTATTTAATCTATTTAATCTATTTAATCTATTTAATCTATTTAATCTATTTAATCTATTTAATCTATTTAATCTATTTAATCTATTTAATCTATTTAATCTATTTAATCTATTTAATCTATTTAATCTATTTAATCTATTTAATCTATTTAATCTATTTAATCTATTTAATCTATTTAATCTATTTAATCTATTTAATCTATTTAATCTATTTAATCTATTTAATCTATTTAATCTATTTAATCTATTTAATCTATTTAATCTATTTAATCTATTTAATCTATTTAATCTATTTAATCTATTTAATCTATTTAATCTATTTAATCTATTTAATCTATTTAATCTATTTAATCTATTTAATCTATTTAATCTATTTAATCTATTTAATCTATTTAATCTATTTAATCTATTTAATCTATTTAATCTATTTAATCTATTTAATCTATTTAATCTATTTAATCTATTTAATCTATTTAATCTATTTAATCTATTTAATCTATTTAATCTATTTAATCTATTTAATCTATTTAATCTATTTAATCTATTTAATCTATTTAATCTATTTAATCTATTTAATCTATTTAATCTCTTTAATCTGTTTAATCTATTTAATCTCTTTAATCTGTTTAATCTGTTTAATCTGTTTAATCTATTTAATCTCTTTAATCTCTTTAATCTATTTAATCTATTTAATCTATTTAATCTATTTAATCTATTTAATCTATTTAATCCATTTAATCTATTTAATCTATTTAATCTATTTAATCTATTTAATCTATTTAATCTATTTAATCTATTTAATCTATTTAATCTATTTAATCTATTTAATCTATTTAATCTATTTAATCTATTTAATCTATTTAATCTATTTAATCTATTTAATCTATTTAATCTATTAATCTATTTAATCTATTTAATCTATTTAATCTATTTAATCTATTTAATCTATTTAATCTATTTAATCTATTTAATCTATTTAATCTATTTAATCTATTTAATCTATTTAATCTATTTAATCTATTTAATCTATTTAATCTATTTAATCTATTTAATCTATTTAATCTATTTAATCTATTTAATCTATTTAATCTATTTAATCTATTTAATCTATTTAATCTATTTAATCTATTTAATCTATTTAATCTCTTTAATCTATTTAATCTATTTAATCTATTTAATCTATTTAATCTATTTAATCTATTTAATCTATTTAATCTATATAATCTATTTAATCTATTTAATCTATTTAATCTATTTAATCTATTTAATCTATTTAATCTATTTAATCTATTTAATCTATTTAATCTATTTAATCTATTTAATCTATTTAATCTATTTAATCTATTTAATCTATTTAATCTATTTAATCTATTTAATCTATTTAATCTATTTAATCTATTTAATCTATTTAATCTATTTAATCTATTTAATCTATTTAATCTATTTAATCTATTTAATCTATTTAATCTATTTAATCTATTTAATCTATTTAATCTATTTAATCTATTTAATCTATTTAATCTATTTAATCTATTTAATCTATTTAATCTATTTAATCTATTTAATCTATTTAATCTATTTAATCTATTTAACCTATTTAATCTATTTAATCTATTTAATCTATTTAATCTATTTAATCTATTTAATCTGTTTAATCTATTTAATCTATTTAATCTGTTTAATCTATTTAATCTATTTAATCTGTTTAATCTATTTAATCTATTTAATCTGTTTAATCTATTTAATCTATTTAATCTGTTTAATCTATTTAATCTATTTAATCTGTTTAATCTATTTAATCTATTTAATCTGTTTAATCTATTTAATCTATTTAATCTGTTTAATCTATTTAATCTATTTAATCTGTTTAATCTATTTAATCTATTTAATCTGTTTAATCTATTTAATCTATTTAATCTGTTTAATCTATTTAATCTATTTAATCTGTTTAATCTATTTAATCTATTTAATCTGTTTAATCTGTTTAATCTTTTTAATCTGTTTAATCTATTTAATCTATTTAATCTGTTTAATCTATTTAATCTATTTAATCTGTTTAATCTATTTAATCTATTTAATCTGTTTAATCTATTTAATCTATTTAATCTGTTTAATCTATTTAATCTATTTAATCTGTTTAATCTATTTAATCTATTTAATCTGTTTAATCTGTTTAATCTATTTAATCTATTTAATCTGTTTAATCTATTTAATCTATTTAATTATTTAATCTATTTAATCTATTTAATCTATTTAATCTATTTAATCTATTTAATCTATTTAATCTATTTAATCTATTTAATCTATTTAATCTATTTAATCTATTTAATCTATTTAATCTATTTAATCTATTTAATCTATTTAATCTATTAATCTATTTAATCTATTTAATCTATTTAATCTATTTAATCTATTTAATCTATTTAATCTATTTAATCTATTTAATCTATTTAATCTATTTAATCTATTTAATCTATTTAATCTATTTAATCTATTTAATCTATTTAATCTATTTAATCTATTTAATCTATTTAATCTATTTAATCTATTTAATCTATTTAATCTATTTAATCTATTTAATCTATTTAATCTATTTAATCTATTTAATCTATTTAATCTATTTAATCTATTTAATCTATTTAATCTATTTAATCTATTTAATCTATTTAATCTATTTAATCTATTTAATCTATTTAATCTATTTAATCTATTTAATCTATTTAATCTATTTAATCTATTTAATCTATTTAATCTATTTAATCTATTTAATCTATTTAATCTATTTAATCTATTTAATCTATTTAATCTATTTAATCTATTTAATCTATTTAATCTATTTAATCTATTTAATCTATTTAATCTATTTAATCTATTTAATCTATTTAATCTATTTAATCTATTTAATCTATTTAATCTATTTAATCTATTTAATCTATTTAATCTATTTAATCTATTTAATCTATTTAATCTATTTAATCTATTTAATCTATTTAATCTATTTAATCTATTTAATCTATTTAATCTATTTAATCTATTTAATCTATTTAATCTATTTAATCTATTTAATCTATTTAATCTATTTAATCTATTTAATCTATTTAATCTATTTAATCTATTTAATCTATTTAATCTATTTAATCTATTAATCTATTTAATCTATTTAATCTATTTAATCTATTTAATCTATTAATCTATTTAATCTATTAATCTATTTAATCTATTTAATCTATTTAATCTATTTAATCTATTTAATCTATTTAATCTATTTAATCTATTTAATCTATTTAATCTATTAATCTATTTAATCTATTTAATCTATTTAATCTATTTAATCTATTTAATCTATTTAATCTATTTAATCTATTTAATCTATTTAATCTATTTAATCTATTTAATCTATTTAATCTATTTAATCTATTTAATCTATTTAATCTATTTAATCTATTTAATCTATTTAATCTATTTAATCTATTTAATCTATTTAATCTATTTAATCTATTTAATCTATTTAATCTATTTAATCTATTTAATCTATTTAATCTATTTAATCTATTTAATCTATTTAATCTATTTAATCTATTTAATCTATTTAATCTATTTAATCTATTTAATCTATTAATCTATTTAATCTATTTAATCTATTTAATCTATTTAATCTATTTAATCTATTTAATCTATTTAATCTATTTAACCTATTTAATCTATTTAATCTATTTAACCTATTTAATCTATTTAATCTATTTAACCTATTTAATCTAGTTAACCTATTTAACCTATTTAATCTACTTAATCTATTTAATCTATTTAATCTATTTAATCTATTTAATCTATTTAATCTATTTAATCTATTTAATCTATTTAATCTATTTAATCTATTTAATCTATTTAATCTATTTAATCTATTTAATCTATTTAATCTATTTAATCTATTTAATCTATTTAATCTATTTAATCTATTTAATCTATTTAATCTATTTAATCTATTTAATCTATTTAATCTATTTAATCTATTTAATCTATTTAATCTATTTAATCTATTTAATCTATTTAATCTATTTAATCTATTTAATCTATTTAATCTATTTAATCTATTTAATCTATTTAATCTATTTAATCTATTTAATCTATTTAATCTATTTAATCTATTTAATCTATTTAATCTATTTAATCTATTTAATCTATTTAATCTATTTAATCTATTTAATCTATTTAATCTATTTAATCTATTTAATCTATTTAATCTATTTAATCTATTTAATCTATTTAATCTATTTAATCTATTTAATCTATTTAATCTATTTAATCTATTTAATCTATTTAATCTATTTAATCTATTTAATCTATTTAATCTATTTAATCTATTTAATCTATTTAATCTATTTAATCTATTTAATCTATTTAATCTATTTAATCTATTTAATCTATTTAATCTATTTAATCTATTTAATCTATTTAATCTATTTAATCTATTTAATCTATTTAATCTATTTAATCTATTTAATCTATTAATCTATTTAATCTATTTAATCTATTTAATCTATTTAATCTATTTAATCTATTTAATCTATTTAATCTATTTAATCTATTTAATCTATTTAATCTATTTAATCTATTTAATCTATTTAATCTATTTAATCTATTTAATCTATTTAATCTATTTAATCTATTTAATCTATTTAATCTATTTAATCTATTTAATCTATTTAATCTATTTAATCTATTTAATCTATTTAATCTATTTAATCTATTTAATCTATTTAATCTATTTAATCTATTTAATCTATTTAATCTATTTAATCTATTTAATCTATTTAATCTATTTAATCTATTTAATCTATTTAATCTATTTAATCTATTTAATCTATTTAATCTATTTAATCTATTTAATCTATTTAATCTATTTAATCTATTTAATCTATTTAATCTATTTAATCTATTTAATCTATTTAATCTATTTAATCTATTTAATCTATTTAATCTACTTAATCTATTTAATCTACTTAATCTACTTAATTTATTTAATCTACTTAATCTATTTAATCTACTTAATCTATTTAATCTACTTAATCTATTTAATCTATTTAATCTATTTAATCTATTTAATCTATTTAATCTATTTAATCTATTTAATCTATTTAATCTATTTAATCTATTTAATCTATTTAATCTATTTAATCTATTTAATCTATTTAATCTATTTAATCTATTTAATCTATTTAATCTATTTAATCTATTGAATCTATTTAATCTATTGAATCTATTTAATCTATTGAATCTATTTAATCTATTTAATCTATTTAATCTATTTAATCTATTTAATCTATTTAATCTATTTAATTTATTTAATTTATTATTTAATTTATTTAATTTATTTAATTTATTTAATTTATTTAATTTATTTAATTTATTTAATTTATTTAATTTATTTAATTTATTTAATTTATTTAATTTATTTAGTTTATTTAATTTATTTAATTTATTTAATTTATTTAATTTATTTAATTTATTTAATATATTTAATTTATTTAATTTATTTAATTTATTTAATTTATTTAATTTATTTAATTTATTTAATTTATTTAAT
Organism: Diaprepes abbreviatus; assembly: GCA_034092305.1. NCBI lineage: Eukaryota > Metazoa > Arthropoda > Insecta > Coleoptera > Curculionidae > Diaprepes > Diaprepes abbreviatus. Next base: position 78,720 of record JASJET010000524.1, on the reverse strand, counting down.
TTATTTAATTTATTTAATTTATTTAATTTATTTAATTTATTTAATTTATTTAATTTATTTAATTTATTTAATTTATTTAATTTATTTAATTTATTTAATTTATTTAATTTATTTAATTTATTTAATTTATTTAATTTATTTAATTTATTTAATTTATTTAATTTATTTAATTTATTTAGTTTATTTAGTTTATTTAATTTAGTTAATTTATTTAATTTATTTAATTTAGTTAATTTAGTTAATTTATTTAATTTATTTAATTTATTTAATTAATTTAATTTATTTAATTTATTAATTTATTTAATTTATTTAATTTATTTAATTTATTTAATTTATTTAATTTATTTAATTTATTTAATTTATTTAATTTATTTAATTTATTTAATTTATTTAATTTATTTAATTTATTTAATTTATTTAATTTATTTAATTTATTTAATTTATTTAATTTATTTAATTTATTTAATTTATTTAATTTATTTAATTTATTTAATTTATTTAATTTATTTAATTATTTAATTTATTTAATTTATTTAATTTATTTAATTTATTTAATTTATTTAATTTATTTAATTTATTAATTATTTAATTTATTTAATTTATTTAATTTATTTAATTTATTTAATTTATTAATTTATTTAATTTATTTAATTTATTTAATTTATTTAATTTATTAATTATTTAATTATTTAATTTATTTAATTTATTTAATTTATTTAATTTATTTAATTTATTTAATTTATTTAATTTATTTAATTTATTTAATTTATTTAATTTATTTAATTTATTTAATTTATTTAATTTATTTAATTTATTTAATTTATTTAATTATTTAATTTATTTAATTTATTTAATTTACTTAATTTATTTAATCTATTTAATCTATTTAATCTATTTAATCTATTTAATCTATTTAATCTATTTAATCTATTTAATCTATTAATCTATTTAATGTATTTAATCTATTTAATCTATTTAATCTATTTAATCTATTTAATTTATTTAATTTATTTAATTTATTTAATCTATTTAATCTATTTAATCTATTTAATCTATTTAATCTATTTAATCTATTTAATCTATTTAATCTATTTAATCTATTTAATCTATTTAATCTATTTAATTTATTTAATCTATTTAATCTATTTAATCTATTTAATCTATTTAATTTATTTAATCTATTTAATCTATTTAATCTATTTAATCTATTTAATCTATTTAATCTATTTAATCTATTTAATCTATTTAATCTATTTAATCTATTTAATCTATTTAATCTATTTAATCTATTAATCTATTTAATCTATTTAATCTATTTAATCTATTTAATCTATTTAATCTATTTAATCTATTTAATCTATTTAATCTATTTAATCTATTTAATCTATTTAATCTATTTAATCTATTTAATCTATTTAATCTATTTAATCTATTCAATCTATTCAATCTATTCAATCTATTTAATCTATTTAATCTATTTAATCTATTCAATCTATTCAATCTATTCAATCTATTCAATCTATTCAATCTATTCAATCTATTCAATCTATTTAATCTATTTAATCTATTTAATCTATTTAATCTATTTAATCTATTTAATCTATTTAATCTATTTAATCTATTTAATCTATTTAATCTATTTAATCTATTTAATCTATTTAATCTATTTAATCTATTTAATCTATTTAATCTATTTAATCTATTTAATCTATTAATCTATTTAATCTATTTAATCTATTTAATCTATTCAATCTATTCAATCTATTTAATCTATTTAATCTATTCAATCTATTCAATCTATTTAATCTATTTAATCTATTAATCTATTTAATCTATTTAATCTATTTAATCTATTTAATCTATTTAATCTATTTAATCTATTTAATCTATTTAATCTATTTAATCTATTTAATCTATTTAATCTATTTAATCTATTTAATCTATTTAATCTATTTAATCTATTTAATCTATTTAATCTATTTAATCTATTTAATCTATTTAATCTATTTAATCTATTTAATCTATTTAATCTATTTAATCTATTAATCTATTTAATCTATTTAATCTATTTAATCTATTTAATCTATTTAATCTATTTAATCTATTTATCTATTAATCTATTTAATCTATTTAATCTATTTAATCTATTTAATCTATTTAATCTATTTAATCTATTTAATCTATTTAATCTATTTAATCTATTTAATCTATTTAATCTATTTAATCTATTTAATCTATTTAATCTATTTAATCTATTTAATCTATTTAATCTATTTAATCTATTTAATCTATTTAATCTATTTAATCTATTTAATCTATTTAATCTATTTAATCTATTTAATCTATTTAATCTATTTAATCTATTAATCTATTTAATCTATTAATCTATTTAATCTATTTAATCTATTTAATCTATTTAATCTATTTAATCTATTTAATCTATTTAATCTATTTAATCTATTAATCTATTTAATCTATTTAATCTATTTAATCTATTTAATCTATTTAATCTATTTAATCTATTTAATCTATTTAATCTATTTAATCTATTTAATCTATTTAATCTATTTAATCTATTTAATCTATTTAATCTATTTAATCTATTTAATCTATTTAATCTATTTAATCTATTTAATCTATTAATCTATTTAATCTATTTAATCTATTTAATCTATTTAATCTATTTAATCTATTTAATCTATTTAATCTATTTAATCTATTTAATCTATTTAATCTATTTAATCTATTTAATCTATTTAATCTATTTAATCTATTTAATCTATTTAATCTATTTAATCTATTTAATCTATTTAATCTATTTAATCTATTTAATCTATTTAATCTATTTAATCTATTTAATCTATTTAATCTATTTAATCTATTTAATCTATTTAATCTATTTAATCTATTTAATCTATTTAATCTATTTAGTCTATTTAATCTATTTAATCTATTTAATCTATTTAATCTATTTAATCTATTTAATCTATTTATCTATTTAATCTATTAATCTATTTAATCTATTAATCTATTTAATCTATTTAATCTATTTAATCTATTTAATCTATTTAATCTATTTAATCTATTTAATCTATTTAATCTATTTAATCTATTTAATCTATTAATCTATTTAATCTATTTAATCTATTTAATCTATTTAATCTATTTAATCTATTTAATCTATTTAATCTATTTAATCTATTTAATCTATTTAATCTATTTAATCTATTTAATCTATTTAATCTATTTAATCTATTTAATCTATTTAATCTATTTAATCTATTTAATCTATTTAATCTATTTAATCTATTTAATCTATTTAATCTATTTAATCTATTTAATCTATTTAATCTATTTAATCTATTTAATCTATTTAATCTATTTAATCTATTTAATCTATTTAATCTATTTAATCTATTTAATCTATTTATCTATTTAATCTATTTAATCTATTTAATCTATTTAATCTATTTAATCTATTTAATGTATTTAATTTATTTAATTTATTTAATTTATTTAATTTATTTAATTTATTTAATTTATTTAATTTATTTAATTTATTTAATTTATTTAATTTATTTAATTTATTTAATTTATTTAATTTATTTAATTTATTTAATTTATTTAATTTATTTAATTTATTTAATTTATTTAACTTATTTAACTCATTTAACTGATTTAACTGATTTAACTTATTTAACTTATTTAACTTATTTAACTTATTTAACTTATTTAACTTATTTAACTTATTTAACTTATTTAACTTATTTAATTTATTTAATTTATTTAATTTATTTAATTTATTTAATTTATTTAATTTATTTAATTTATTTAATTTATTTAATTTATTTAATTTATTTAATTATTAATTATTTAATTTATTTAATTTATTTAATTTATTTAATTTATTTAATATGTTGGAAGAATTGCCGTGTTTCTTGGCGCGCCGGTCGGAACCTACCTAGAGGACCCTCTATATCAATTCCTTGAATATTGAAAATTACCCGCCTCATTGGACACGGACATTAAATTAAATAAAGGATTAGACGTTTTTAGAAGGATATCTTTGTTAAAAACTGTACAGAAATATAATTTTTTTAAATGGAAATATTATTCATCCATGGGATGGTAATAGAGATAGCGAGTATCTACTGAAAATGAAGAATTTATAAATATCCTATGATATTAAGAAAATAATCTTAGACATATTCTCGTTCTTCTCCGCATCAATCAGTTTTGTTGAGTAAATTAGCAAAATTAGCCTACTTTCGTCTTTCTGTGTCTAATCTAGTTCCAGAATCTAGTACTTTTCTTACAAAATCCAAGCCGCCCCACACGCGGAGTTCCCGACCAGTAATTAATTTCATGTACTAGCTTTTTTATATCACCCTGTATAACAACAACTTGTTACACACATAACACATATTTACAGTTCCGCAATAAATCTAACTGACAATTTAGACCTTAATTTGATACAAACATTGAATAATAATTACCATTATTTGTAAATTAATATATAGCCTGAGGGTGTTCTAGAAGTCAAATCTTACACTACTTTCGGAAAAAGTCAAAAATGTGCCGAGATTTACAAAACTTCCCATAAAAGAACATTTCTTGAAGTATATTAATACAAACGGTCCATTTTTGACTTTCTGTCTATAATCTAAGATCAGACACTTGTAATTCTAATATTAAAACCAAGAAGGGCCATATAGTTTAGAAGAAATACGAACAAAAATTTTAAATTCAATGATTATTTCTTTCTTATTGTTGCAATTTCTTTGTTTTCTAGTAAAGTTAGAAGAGGAGTACCAAAAATTCATGACTTTTAAATATTATATGAAATAAAAGTAAATAGATGTTGGAAAAATTGCCGTGTTTCTTGGCGCACCGGTCAGAACCTACGTAGAAGACCCTCCATAACAACCCGTTGGATATTGAATACCACCCGCCTCATTGGACACGTACATTAAACTAAATAAAGGATTGGACGTTTTTAGAAGGATATTTTTGTTAAAAACTGTACAGAAATGCAATTTTTTTTAATGGAAATATTATACATCCATGGGATGGGAATATAGATAGCGAATATCTACTGAAAATGAAGAATTTATAAATATCTTATACAATTAAACCAATAATTTTAGACATATTCTCTAATTCTCTGAATCAATCAGTTTCGGGGAGTAAATTAACAAAATTAACCTATTTTCGTCTTTCCGTCTCTAATCTAATTCCAGAGTCTTGTACTTCTCTTACAAAACACAAGTAATGCAAATGAACTGAATCAAGATTTGAACGAAATTTTTGAATTCATAGAATATTTTCCATCTTGTACTGTAATTCCCTTGTTTTCCAGAAAAGTTAGTAAGAAGTATTGATAATGAAGGATTCTAAATTATTTTGCAAAATTAGACCAGGAATTTTAGAGATCTTTCCGTATTTCCCTGAAAAATAAGTTTCCGGGTGTAAATTATTACAAATAGCCCATTTTCGGATCTCCTTCTCCAATCTAAGTTTGGAATCTTGTACTTCTCATATAAAATCCAAGAAATGCTGGTAAGTTGAGTTTAAATTAGAGCCAAACATCTAAATTCAAAGGATATTTCGAATTTCCATATTTTCCTAGAGATATTATAACGAATGAATCGAAAATGGAGGATTTTTAGAATACTACTCTAAATAAAATTAATATGCTTGGAGTAATTTTCGTATTTGCCTTAAAAATGGAATACAAGGAGATTACGGCACAAAATACGAAGGAATCATTGAATTTAGACTTTTCGTTCTAATTTGAGCTCAATTTAGACTAAATGGGTCGTTTTTATTAACTTACGCTTCAAAACTCATTTTTTAGGGAAATATGAATAGATCTCGAAGATTAGTAGTATTATTTTGCATGAACTCTTGCATTTTTGATACTTCTTTATACGTTGTCTTGGAAAACTCAATATACTTACATTTCTTGGTTTTTGTAGTAGAATTACAAGATTGTGAACTGAGATCAGAGATAGAGAGCTCAAAATGGACCATTTGGGTTAATTTACATCCCGAAATTTATTTTTCAAGGAAATACAAAAGGAACTATAAGATTATTATTAATTTTTTCTATAATATTTAATTAATCCTGCATTTTCAAGAAACGCAAGTATATTTAGTTTTCCAATACAACGTATTAAAGAAGTATGAAAAATGTAAGATTTCATGCAAAAAAATTCTATTTATCTTAGAGATCTATTATATTTCCCTAAAAAATGGCTTTTGGAGCGTAAGATAAAAAGAACGACCCATTTAGTCAATAGTTTAGGGTAAATTAAGCTCAAATTGGAACAAAAAGTCTAAATTCTATGATTTCATCGTATATTGTATCGTAATCTCCTTGTAATCCATTTTTAAGGGAAATACGAAAATATCTCCAAGAATATTTGATTTATTAAGAGTAGTATTCTAAAAAATCCCCATTTTCGATTCTTTCGTTATAACATCACTAGGAAAATATGGAAATACGAAATAATCATTGAATTTAGCCGTTTGGCTCAAATTTAAACTTAACTTACTAGATTCCAAACTTATATTGGAGAATGAAATTCGAAAATTGGCTAATTGTGATAATTTACATCCGGAAACTAATTTTTCAGGAAAATACGAAAGATCTCTGTAATTACAGGTCTAATTTTGTAAAATAATTTACGAAATAATAATTGAATTTAGATATTTGGCTCTAATTTAAACTCCACTTACTAGCAATTCTTGGATTTTTATGAGAAGTAAAAGATTGCAAACTTAGATTGGAGAATTAAATCCGAAAATGGGCCATGTGTGATAATTTACATCCGGAAACTTATTTTTCAGGGAAATACTAAAAGATCTCTAAAACCACTGGAAATATCGATTGTGGAAAATTCTTAAATTTCTTATAAAACTAAACCAATAATCTCCGAGATAATATCGTATTTTCCTGAAAAATAAATTTTGGGAAGTTGATTTACATAAATGGTCCATTTTTGATTTTCTGCCTATAATCTAAGTTCAGAATCTTGCACTTCTACTTCAAAATCCAAGAAATGTATGGAAAATAAGTTCAAATTAGAATCAAATACGTGAATTCAATGATTATTTCCAATTCTGAGCTGTAATTGCCTTGTTTTCCTAGAAAGATTATTACAGAAGTATCGAAAATGCAGAATTCTCAAATATTTTAGAAAATTAAAATAATTATCTTAAAGATCTTTCCGTATTTCCCTGAAAAATATGTCTCGGAATGGTAGTTACCACAAATGGCACTTTTTGACTTTCTGTCTATAATCTAAGTTCAGGATTTAGTACTTCTACTATGAAAACCAAGAATGGAGCTTAATTCTTTCGAAATAATCATAAATCACCTAAATTCGATGATTTTCTCGTATTTCCTTATTTTAATGGAGAAGTTGTTATAACTTTTGTTACAAAAGAATCGAAAATGCAGGTTTTTTAATATGTTACCCTAAATAAAACTTGTTATCTCTGAAATATATTCGTATTTCCCTTAAAAATGGATAAAAATGAGATTACAGCACAGAATATGAAGAAATCATTGAATATAGACATTTTGTTCTAATTTGGATACAATTTACTTTAGATTAGAGATTGAAAGTCCAAAATAGGTCGTTTTTACTAACTTACGTTCTAAAACCCATTTCTCATTGAAATATGAATAGATCTCTAATATTGAGAGCATGATTTTGTATATTATTCAAAAGCCTTGCAGTTTTGATACTTCTTTATAAGTTCTCTTGGAAAATAAGGAAATTACAACTCTAATACGGAAAAAATCATTGAATTTAAAGTTTTTGTTCTTATTTCGACTAAATTAGGTAGCATTTCTTGGTCTTTGTATTAGAACTTCAAGATTCTGAACTTAGATTGTAGACTGAATGACAAAAATGGGCCATTTGTATTAATTTACTTTCCGAAACCTATTTCGCAGAGGAATACGAGAAGATTTCTAAGATTATCTGTTTTATTTGGTATAATATTAAAAAATCCTGCCTTTTCGATATTTCGATAATAACTTTTTCTTCCTTTTCGATATTTCTATAATAACTTTTCTAGGAGAACAAAAGAATTACAGCACAAAATACGAAATAATCACTAAATTTAGCAGTTTTGTGCTAATTTGGACTAAATTTACTTGCATTTCTTGGTTTTTGTGGAAGAAGAACAGGGTTCTGAACTTTAGACTAAAGTCGGAAAGTCAAAATGGGCCGTTTGTGTCAATATCAATCCCGAAATTAACTATTCAAGGAAATACGAAACGATCTCTAAGATTATTGGTATTATTTTGTATATTATTTAAATATTCTACATTTTCGATACTCCTATACCAGCTTTTCTAGAAAAACAAGATGATTAAATCACAAAATACGAAATAATCAGTGAAGTCATACATTTTGTTCTAATTTGGAATCAATGTACATGGATTTCTTGGATTTTGTAGGAGAACTACAAGACGTTATACATAGATTAGAGACTGACAGTCAATAATGGGGCCATTTCTATTGTTTTTAAAAAAATGTAACATGTTAATATCAGTTAGAATTCTAATTTAACTTTTGTGAATCGTAACATTGCATCCTTCCTTAAACCGGGAGATGTAAAGTATTGTGCGAGATCTAATTTTATATGTTTAGCGACACATTTCGAAAATTTTCAAAGAAATCTGTTAATATGAGAACATCAGGAAGTAAATAAATTTTTGTATAATCCATTAAAATTTGACATATTAAGATTGCTGCGTTTTCGACACTTCTATTCTAACTTTCTTTGAAAGACAATATATTTTTATCACAAAATCCGAATTAATCAATGATATCACACATTTTGTCCTTATTTGAAATCAAATTACAGGATATCTTGCTTTTTGTAGTAAAAGTACAAGATTTTTAATAGAGATTAGAGATTGAAAGACAAAATTGGGCCGTTTTTGTTAATTTACTTTTCAAAAACCATTTTTCGGGGAAATACGAAAGATCTCGAATATGATTTGTATTATTTTATGTAATATTTAAAAATTTTGTATTTTTAATACTCCTGTTTTAACTTCACTAGGAAAACAACGACATTACAACAAAAAAATAAGAAATAATCATTGAATTTAAAATTTGTATTCTTATTTCATCTTAAGTAGGCGACATTTCTTGGTTTCTGTATTAGAATAAAAAGATTCTTAACTTTGATTATGGACACAAAGGTAAAAATGGACCGTTTTTAATTATATGCTTCAAGAAATACATTATTTTGGGAGATTTTGGAAATCTCCAAAAATCCTAGTAGTCACTTGGCCACCTTGCGTGGGAAAAAAATTTCGACGTTCGGGATATAATAGAAAATTAAAACTTTCAATGTTTTCGTCGTTGTGATAAAGAAATTTATTAGAAATTATAAAAATTAAACCCACAAACTAGAAGTACAATAAATTAAATAAATTAAACAAATTAAATAAATTAAATAAATTAAATAAATTAAATAAATTAAATAAATTAAATAAATTAAATAAATTAAATAAATTAAATAAATTAAATAAATTAAATAAATTAAATAAATTAAATAAATTAAATAAATTAAATAAATTAAATAAATTAAATAAATTAAATAAATTAAATAAATTAAATAAATTAAATAAATTAAATAAATTAAATAAATTAAATAAATTAAATAAATTAAATAAATTAAATAAATTAAATAAATTAAATAAATTAAATAAATTAAATAAATTAAATAAATTAAATAAATTAAATAAATTAAATAGATTAAATAGATTAAATAGATTAAATAGATTAAATAGATTAAATAGATTAAATAGATTAAATAGATTAATAGATTAAATAGATTAAATAGATTAAATAGATTAAATAGATTAAATAGATTAAATAGATTAAATAGATTAAATAGATTAAATAGATTAAATAGATTAAATAGATTAAATAGATTAAATAGATTAAATAGATTAAATAGATTAAATAGATTAAATAGATTAAATAGATTAAATAGATTAAATAGATTAAATAGATTAAATAGATTAAATAGATTAAATAGATTAAATAGATTAAATAGATTAAATAGATTAAATAGATTAAATAGATTAAATAGATTAAATAGATTAAATAGATTAAATAGATTAAATAGATTAAATAGATTAAATAGATTAAATAGATTAAATAGATTAAATAGATTAAATAGATTAAATAGATTAAATAGATTAAATAGATTAAATAGATTAAATAGATTAAATAGATTAAATAGATTAAATAGATTAAATAGATTAAATAGATTAAATAGATTAAATAGATTAAATAGATTAAATAGATTAAATAGATTAAATAGATTAAATAGATAAATAGATTAAATAGATTAAATAGATTAAATAGATAAATAGATTAAATAGATTAAATAGATTAAATAGATTAAATAGATTAAATAGATTAAATAGATTAAATAGATTAAATAGATTAAATAGATTAAATAGATTAAATAGATTAAATAGATTAAATAGATTAAATAGATTAAATAGATTAAATAGATTAAATAGATTAAATAGATTAAATAGATTAAATAGATTAAATAGATTAAATAGATTAAATAGATTAAATAGATTAAATAGATTAAATAGATTAAATAGATTAAATAGATTAAATAGATTAAATAGAGTAAATAGAGATTAAATAGATTAAATAGATTAAATAGATTAAATAGATTAAATAGATTAAATAGATTAAATAGATTAAATAGATTAAATAGATTAAATAGATTAAATAGATTAAATAGATTAAATAGATTAAATAGATTAAATAGATTAAATAGATTAAATAGATTAAATAGATTAAATAGATTAAATAGATTAAATAGATTAAATAGATTAAATAGATTAAATAGATTAAATAGATTAAATAGATTAAATAGATTAAATAGATTAAATAGATTAAATAGATTAAATAGATTAAATAGATTAAATAGATTAAATAGATTAAATAGATTAAATAGATTAAATAGATTAAATAGATTAAATAGATTAAATAGATTAAATAGATTAAATAGATTAAATAGATTAAATAGATTAAATAGATTAAATAGATTAAATAGATTAAATAGATTAAATAGATTAAATAGATTAAATAGATTAAATAGATTAAATAGATTAAATAGATTAAATAGATTAAATAGATTAAATAGATTAAATAGATTAAATAGATTAAATAGATTAAATAGATTAAATAGATTAAATAGATTAAATAGATTAAATAGATTAAATAGATTAAATAGATTAAATAGATTAAATAGATTAAATAGATTAAATAGATTAAATAGATTAAATAGATTAAATAGATTAAATAGATTAAATAGATTAAATAGATTAAATAGATTAAATAGATTAAATAGATTAAATAGATTAAATAGATTAAATAGATTAAATAGATTAAATAGATTAATAGATTAAATAGATTAAATAGATTAAATAGATTAATAGATTAAATAGATTAAATAGATTAAATAGATTAAATAGATTAAATAGATTAAATAGATTAATAGATTAAATAGATTAAATAGATTAAATAGATTAAATAGATTAAATAGATTAAATAGATTAAATAGATTAAATAGATTAAATAGATTAAATAGATTAAATAGATTAAATAGATTAAATAGATTAAATAGATTAAATAGATTAAATAGATTAAATAGATTAAATAGATTAAATAGATTAAATAGATTAAATAGATTAAATAGATTAAATAGATTAAATAGATTAAATAGATTAAATAGATTAAATAGATTAAATAGATTAAATAGATTAAATAGATTAAATAGATTAAATAGATTAAATAGATTAAATAGATTAAATAGATTAAATAGATTAAATAGATTAAATAGATTAAATAGATTAAATAGATTAAATAGATTAAATAGATTAAATAGATTAAATAGATTAAATAGATTAAATAGATTAAATAGATTAAATAGATTAAATAGATTAAATAGATTAAATAGATTAAATAGATTAAATAGATTAAATAGATTAAATAGATTAAATAGATTAAATAGATTAAATAGATTAAATAGATTAAATAGATTAAATAGATTAAATAGATTAAATAGATTAAATAGATTAAATAGATTAAATAGATTAAATAGATTAAATAGATTAAATAGATTAAATAGATTAAATAGATTAAATAGATTAAATAGATTAAATAGATTAAATAGATTAAATAGATTAAATAGATTAAATAGATTAAATAGATTAAATAGATTAAATAGATTAAATAGATTAAATAGATTAAATAGATTAAATAGATTAAATAGATTAAATAGATTAAATAGATTAAATAGATTAAATAGATTAAATAGATTAAATAGATTAAATAGATTAAATAGATTAAATAGATTAAATAGATTAAATAGATTAAATAGATTAAATAGATTAAATAGATTAAATAGATTAAATAGATTAAATAGATTAAATAGATTAAATAGATTAAATAGATTAAATAGATTAAATAGATTAAATAGATTAAATAGATTAAATAGATTAAATAGATTAAATAGATTAAATAGATTAAATAGATTAAATAGATTAAATAGATTAAATAGATTAAATAGATTAAATAGATTAAATAGATTAAATAGATTAAATAGATTAAATAGATTAAATAGATTAAATAGATTAAATAGATTAAATAGATTAAATAGATTAATAGATTAAATAGATTAAATAGATTAAATAGATTAAATAGATTAAATAGATTAAATAGATTAAATAGATTAAATAGATTAAATAGATTAAATAGATTAAATAGATTAAATAGATTAATAGATTAAATAGATTAAATAGATTAAATAGATTAAATAGATTAAATAGATTAAATAGATTAAATAGATTAAATAGATTAAATAGATTAAATAGATTAAATAGATTAAATAGATTAAATAGATTAAATAGATTAAATAGATTAAATAGATTAAATAGATTAAATAGATTAAATAGATTAAATAGATTAAATAGATTAAATAGATTAAATAGATTAAATAGATTAAATAGATTAAATAGATTAATAGATTAAATAGATTAAATAGATTAAATAGATTAAATAGATTAAATAGATTAAATAGATTAAATAAATTAAATAAATTAAATAATTAAATAAATTAAGTAAATTAAATAAATTAAATAAATTAAGTAAATTAAGTAAATTAAGTAAATTAAGTAAATTAAGTAAATTAAATAAAATAAATAAAATAAATAAAATAAATAAATTAAATAAATTAAATAAATTAAATAAATTAAATAAATTAAATAAATTAAATAAATTAAATAAATTAAATAAATTAAATAAATTAAATAAATTAAATAAATTAAATCAATTAAATGATTAAATAAATTAAATGAATTAAATGAATTAAATAAATTAAATAAATTAAATAAATTAAATAAATTAAATAAATTAAATAAATTAAATAAATTAAATAAATTAAATAAATTAAATAAATTAAATAAATTAAATAAATTAAATAAATTAAATAAATTAAATAAATTAAATAATTAAATAAATTAAATAAATTAAATAAATTAAATAAATTAAATAAATTAAATAAATTAATAAATTAAATAATTTAAATAAATTAAATAATTTAAATAAATTAAATAAATTAAATAAATTAAATAAATTAAATAAATTAAATAAATTAAATAAATTAAATAAATTAAATAAATTAATAAATTAAATAAATTAAATAAATTAAATAAATTAAATAAATTAAATAAATTAAATAAATTAAATAAATTAAATAAATTAAATAAATTAAATAAATTAAATAAATTAAATAAATTAAATAAATTAAATAAATTAAATAAATTAAATAAATTAAATAAATTAAATAAATTAAATAAATTAAATAAATTAAATAAATTAAATAAATTAAATAAATTAAATAAATTTAAATAAATTAAATAAATTAAATAAATTAAATAAATTAAATAAATTAAATAAATTAAATAAATTAAATAAATTAAATAAATTAAATAAATTAAATAAATTAAATAAATTAAATAAATTAAATAAATTAAATAAATTAAATAAATTAAATAAATTAAATAAATTAAATAATTAAATAAATTAAATAAATTAAATAAATTAAATAAATTAAATAAATTAAATAAATTAAATAAATTAAATAAATTAAATAAATTAAATAAATTAAATAAATTAAATAAATTAAATAAATTAAATAAATTAAATAAATTAAATAAATTAAATAAATTAAATAAATTAAATAAATTAAATAAATTAAATAAATTAAATAAATTAAATAAATTAAATAAATTAAATAAATTAAATAAATTAAATAAATTAAATAAATTAAATAAATTAAATAAATTAAATAAATTAAATAAATTAAATAAATTAAATAAATTAAATAAATTAAATAAATTAAATAAATTAAATAAATTAAATAAATTAAATAAATTAAATAAATTAAATAAATTAAATAAATTAAATAAATTAAATAAATTAAATAAATTAAATAAATTAAATAAATTAAATAAATTAAATAAATTAAATAAATTAAATAAATTAAATAAATTAAATAAATTAAATAAATTAAATAAATTAAATAAATTAAATAAATTAAATAAATTAAATAAATTAAATAAATTAAATAAATTAAATAAATTAAATAAATTAAATAAATTAAATAAATTAAATAAATTAAATAAATTAAATAAATTAAATAAATTAAATAAATTAAATAAATTAAATAAATTAAATAAATTAAATAAATTAAATAAATTAAATAAATTAAATAAATTAAATAAATTAAATAAATTAAATAAATTAAATAAATTAATAAATTAAATAAATTAAATAAATTAAATAAATTAAATAAATTAAATAAATTAAATAAATTAAGTAAATTAAATAAATTAAATGAATTAAATAAATTAAGTAAATTAAATAAATTAAGTAAATTAAGTAAATTAACTAAATTAAGTAAATTAAGTAAATTAAATAAATTAAATAAATTAAGTAAATTAAATAAATTAAATAAATTAAATAAATTAAATAAATTAAATAAATTAAATAAATTAAATAAATTAAATAAATTAAATAAATTAAATAAATTAAATAAATTAAATAAATTAAATAAATTAAATAAATTAAATAAATTAAATAAATTAAATAAATTAAATAAATTAAATAAATTAAATAAATTAAATAAATTAAATAAATTAAATAAATTAAATAAATTAAATAAATTAAATAAATTAAATAAATTAAATAAATTAAATAAATTAAATAAATTAAATAAATTAAATAAATTAAATAAATTAAATAAATTAAATATTTTAAATAAATTAAATAAAATAAAAACATTAAATAAATTATTTAATTTAATTTATTTAATTTATTTAATTTATTTAATTTATCTAATTTATCTAATTTATCTAATTTATCTAATTTATCTAATTTATCTAATTTATCTAATTTATCTAATTTATCTAATTTATCTAATTTATCTAATTTATCTAATTTATCTAATTTATCTAATTTATCTAATTTATCTAATTTATCTAATTTATCTAATTTATCTAATTTATCTAATTTATCTAATTTATCTAATTTATCTAATTTATCTAATTTATCTAATTTATCTAATTTATCTAATTTATCTAATTTATCTAATTTATCTAATTTATCTAATTTATCTAATTTATCTAATTTATCTAATTTATCTAATTATCTAATTTATCTAATTTATCTAATTTATCTAATTTATCTAATTTGTCTAATTTATCTAATTTATCTAATTTATCTAATTTATCTAATTTATCTAATTTATCTAATTTATCTAATTTATCTAATTTATCTAATTTATCTAATTTATCTAATTTATCTAATTTATCTAATTTATCTAATTTATCTAATTTATCAATTTATCTAATTTATCTAATTTATCTAATTTATCTAATTTATCTAATTTATCTAATTTATCTAATTTATCTAATTTATTTAATTTATTTAATTTATCTAATTTATCTAATTTATTTAATTTATCTAATTTATCTAATTTATCTAATTTATCTAATTTATTTAATTTATTTAATTTATTTAATTTATTTAATTTATTTAATTTATTTAATTTATTTAATTTATTTAATTTATTTAATTTATTTAATTTATTTAATTTATTTAATTTATTTAATTTATTTAATTTATTTAATTTATTTAATTTATTTAATTTATCTAATTTATTAATTTATTTAATTTATCTAATTATTTAATTTATTTAATTTATCTAATTTATTTAATTTATTTAATTTATCTAATTTATTTAATTATTTAATTTATTTAATTTATTTAATTTATTTAATTTATTTAATTTATTTAATTTATTTAATTTATTTAATTTATTTAATTTATTTAATTTATTTAATTTATTTAATTTATTTAATTTATTTAATTTATTTAATTTATTTAATTTATTTAATTATTTAATTTATTTAATTTATTTAATTTATTAATTTATTTAATTTATTTAATTTATTTAATTTATTTAATTTATTTAATTTATTTAATTATTTAATTTATTTAATTTATTTAATTTATTTAATTTATTTAATTTATTTAATTTATTTAATTTATTAATTTATTTAATTATTTAATTTATTTAATTTATTTAATTTATTTAATTTATTTAATTTATTTAATTTATTTAATTTATTTAATTTATTTAATTTATTTAATTTATTTAATTTATTTAATTTATTTAATTTATTTAATTTATTTAATTTATTTAATTTATTTAATTTATTTAATTTATTTAATTTATTTAATTTATTTAATTATTTAATTTATTTAATTTATTTAATTTATTTAATTTATTTAATTTATTTAATTTATTTAATTTATTTAATTATTTAATTTATTTAATTTATTTAATTTATTTAATTTATTTAATTTATTTATTTATTTAATTTATTTAATTTATTTAATTTATTTAATTTATTTAATTTATTTAATTTATTTAATTTATTTAATTTATTTAATTTATTTAATTTATTTAATTTATTTAATTTATTTAATTTATTTAATTTATTTAATTTATTTAATTTATTTAATTTATTTAATTTATTTAATTTATTTAATTTATTTAATTTATTTAATTTATTTAATTTATTTAATTTATTTAATTTATTTAATTTATTTAATTTATTTAATTTATTTAAATTATTTAATTTATTTAATTTATTTAATTTATTTAATTTATTTAATTTATTTAATTTATCTAATTTATTTAATTTATCTAATTTATTTAATTTATCTAATTATCTAATTTATTTAATTTATCTAATTTATTTAATTATTTAATTTATTTAATTTATTTAATTTATTTAATTTATTTAATTTATTTAATTTATTTAATTTATTTAATTTATTTAATTTATTTAATTTATTTAATTTATTTAATTTATTTAATTTATTAATTTATTTAATTTATTTAATTTATTTAATTTATTTAATTTATTTAATTTATTTAATTTATTTAATTTATTTAATTTATTTAATTTAATTTAATTTATTTAATTTATTTAATTTATTTAATTTATTTAATTATTTAATTTATTTAATTTATTTAATTTATTTAATTTATTTAATTATTTAATTTATTTAATTTATTTAATTTATTTAATTTATTTAATTTATTTAATTTATTTAATTTATTTAATTTATTTAATTATTTAATTTATTTAATTTATTTAATTTATTTAATTTATTTAATTTATTTAATTTATTTAATTTATTTAATTATTTAATTTATTTAATTTATTTAATTTATTTAATTATTTAATTTATTTAATTTATTTAATTTATTTAATTTATTTAATTATTTAATTATTTAATTTATTTAATTTATTTAATTTATTTAATTTATTAATTTATTTAATTAATTTAATTTATTAAATTTATTTAATTAATTTAATTTATTTAATTTATTTAATTAATTTAATTTATTTAATTTATTTAATTATTAATTTAATTTATTAAATTTATTTAATTAATTTAATTTATTTAATTTATTTAATTAATTTAATTTATTTAATTTATTTAATTAATTTAATTAATTTAATTAATTTAATTAATTTAATTAATTTAATTAATTTAATTAATTTAATTAATTTAATTAATTTAATTAATTTAATTAATTTAATTAATTTAATTAATTTAATTAATTTAATTAATTTAATTAATTTAATTAATTTAATTAATTTAATTAATTTAATTTATTTAATTTATTTAATTAATTTAATTAATTTAATTAATTTAATTATTTAATTTATTTAATTAATTTAATTTATTTAATTTATTTAATTTATTTAATTTATTTAATTTATTTAATTTATTTAATTAATTTAATTAATTTAATTAATTTAATTAATTTAATTAATTTAATTAATTTAATTAATTTAATTTATTTAATTAATTTAATTTATTTAATTTATTTAATTAATTTAATTTATTTAATTAATTTAATTAATTTAATTAATTTAATTAATTTAATTAATTTAATTAATTTAATTAATTTAATTAATTTAATTAATTTAATTAATTTAATTAATTTAATTAATTTAATTAATTTAATTAATTTAATTAATTTAATTAATTTAATTAATTTAATTAATTTAATTAATTTAATTAATTTAATTAATTTAATTAATTTAATTAATTTAATTAATTTAATTAATTTAATTAATTTAATTAATTTAATTAATTTAATTAATTTAATTAATTTAATTAATTTAATTAATTTAATTAATTTAATTAATTTAATTAATTTAATTAATTTAATTAATTTAATTAATTTAATTAATTTAATTAATTTAATTAATTTAATTAATTTAATTAATTTAATTAATTTAATTAATTTAATTAATTTAATTAATTTAATTAATTTAATTAATTTAATTAATTTAATTAATTTAATTAATTTAATTAATTTAATTAATTTAATTAATTTAATTAATTTAATTAATTTAATTAATTTAATTAATTTAATTAATTTAATTAATTTAATTAATTTAATTAATTTAATTAATTTAATTAATTTAATTAATTTAATTAATTTAATTAATTTAATTAATTTAATTAATTTAATTAATTTAATTAATTTAATTAATTTAATTAATTTAATTAATTTAATTAATTTAATTAATTTAATTAATTTAATTAATTTAATTAATTTAATTAATTTAATTAATTTAATTAATTTAATTAATTTAATTAATTTAATTAATTTAATTAATTTAATTAATTTAATTAATTTAATTAATTTAATTAATTTAATTAATTTAATTAATTTAATTAATTTAATTAATTTAATTAATTTAATTAATTTAATTAATTTAATTAATTTAATTAATTTAATTAATTTAATTAATTTAATTAATTTAATTAATTTAATTAATTTAATTAATTTAATTAATTTAATTAATTTAATTAATTTAATTAATTTAATTAATTTAATTAATTTAATAATTTAATTAATTTAATTAATTTAATTAATTTAATTAATTTAATTAATTTAATTAATTTAATTAATTTAATTAATTTAATTAATTTAATTAATTTAATTAATTTAATTAATTTAATTTATTTAATTTATTTAATTTATTTAATTTATTTAATTTATTTAATTTATTTAATTTATTTAATTTATTTAATTTATTTAATTTATTTAATTTATTTAATTTATTTAATTATTTAATTTATTTAATTTATTTAATTTATTTATTTATTTATTTTATTTAATTTATTTATTTTATTTAATTTATTTATTTTATTTAATTTATTTATTTTATTTAATTTATTTAATTTATTTATTTTATTTAATTTATTTATTTTATTTAATTTATTTATTTTATTTAATTTATTTAATTTATTTAATTTATTTAATTTATTTAATTTATTTAATTTATTTAATTTATTTAATTTATTTAATTTATTTAATTTATTTAATTTATTTAATTTATTTAATTTATTTAATTTATTTAATTTATTTAATTTATTTAATTTATTTAATTTATTTAATTTATTTAATTTATTTAATTTATTTAATTTATTTAATTTATTTAATTTATTTAATTTATTTAATTTATTTAATTTATTTAATTTATTTAATTTATTTAATTTATTTAATTTATTTAATTTATTTAATTTATTTAATTTATTTAATTTATTTAATTTATTTAATTTATTTAATTTATTTAATTTATTTAATTTATTTAATTTATTTAATTTATTTAATTTATTTAATTTATTTAATTTATTTAATTTATTTAATTTATTTAATTTATTTAATTTATTTAATTTATTTAATTTATTTAATTTATTTAATTTATTTAATTTATTTAATTTATTTAATTTATTTAATTTATTTAATTTATTTAATTTATTTAATTTATTTAATTATTTAATTTATTTAATTTATTTAATTTATTTAATTTATTTAATTTATTTAATTTATTTAATTTATTTAATTTATTTAATTTATTTAATTTATTTAATTTATTTAATTTATTTAATTTATTTAATTTATTTAATTTATTTAATTTATTTAATTTATTTAATTTATTTAATTTATTTAATTTATTTAATTTATTTAATTTATTTAATTTATTTAATTTATTTAATTTATTTAATTTATTTAATTTATTTAATTTATTTAATTTATTTAATTTATTTAATTTATTTAATTTATTTAATTTATTTAATTTATTTAATTTATTTAATTTATTTAATTTATTTAATTTATTTAATTTATTTAATTTATTTAATTTATTTAATTTATTTAATTTATTTAATTATTTAATTTATTTAATTTATTTAATTTATTTAATTTATTTAATTTATTTAATTTATTTAATTTATTTAATTTATTTAATTTATTTAATTTATTTAATTTATTTAATTTATTTAATTTATTTAATTTATTTAATTTATTTAATTTATTTAATTTATTTAATTTATTTAATTTATTTAATTTATTTAATTTATTTAATTTATTTAATTTATTTAATTTATTTAATTTATTTAATTTATTTAATTTATTTAATTTATTTAATTTATTTAATTTATTTAATTTATTTAATTTATTTAATTTATTTAATTTATTTAATTTATTTAATTTATTTAATTTATTTAATTTATTTAATTTATTTAATTTATTTAATTATTTAATTTATTTAATTTATTTAATTTATTTAATTTATTTAATTTATTTAATTTATTTAATTTTTAATTTATTTAATTTATTTAATTTATTTAATTTATTTAATTTATTTAATTTATTTAATTTATTTAATTTATTTAATTTATTTAATTTATTTAAGTTATTTAATTTATTTAATTTATTTAGTTAATTTAATTTATTTAATTTATTTAGTTAATTTAATTATATTTAATTAATTTAATTTATTTAATTTATTTATTTATTTAATTTATTTAATTTATTTAATTTATTTAATTTATTTAATTTATTTAATTTATTTAATTTATTTAATTTATTTAATTTATTTAATTTATTTAATTTATTTAATTTATTTAATTTATTTAATTTATTTAATTTATTTAATTTATTTAATTTATTTAATTTATTTAATTTATTTAATTTATTTAATTTATTTAATTTATTTAATTTATTTAATTTATTTAATTTATTTAATTTATTTAATTTATTTAATTTATTTAATTTATTTAATTTATTTAATTTATTTAATTTATTTAATTTATTTAATTTATTTAATTTATTTAATTTATTTAATTTATTTAATTTATTTAATTTATTTAATTTATTTAATTTATTTAATTTATTTAATTTATTTAATTTATTTAAGTTATTTAAGTTATTTAAGTTATTTAATTTATTTAATTTATTTAATTTATTTAATTTATTTAAGTTATTTAAGTTATTTAAGTTATTTAATTTATTTAATCTATTTAAGTTATTTAATTTATTTAATCTATTTAATCTATTTAATCTATTTAATCTATTTAATCTATTTAATCTATTTAATCTATTTAATCTATTTAATCTATTTAATCTATTTAATCTATTTAATCTATTTAATCTATTTAATCTATTTAATCTATTTAATCTATTTAATCTATTTAATCTATTTAATCTATTTAATCTATTTAATCTATTTAATCTATTTAATCTATTTAATCTATTTAATCTATTTAATCTATTTAATCTATTTAATCTATTTAATCTATTTAATCTATTTAATCTATTTAATCTCTTTAATCTATTTAATCTATTTAATCTATTTAATCTATTTAATCTATTTAATCTATTTAATCTATTTAATCTATTTAATCTATTTAATCTATTTAATCTATTTAATCTATTTAATCTATTTAATCTATTTAATCTATTTAATCTATTTAATCTATTTAATCTATTTAATCTATTTAATCTATTTAATCTATTTAATCTATTTAATCTATTTAATCTATTTAATCTATTTAATCTATTTAATCTATTTAATCTATTTAATCTATTTAATCTATTTAATCTATTTAATCTATTTAATCTATTTAATCTATTTAATCTATTTAATCTATTTAATCTATTTAATCTATTTAATCTATTTAATCTATTTAATCTATTTAATCTATTTAATCTATTTAATCTATTTAATCTATTTAATCTATTTAGTCTATTTAATCTATTTAATTTATTTAATGTATTTAATGTATTTAATTTACTTAATTTATTTGATTTATTTCATTTATTTGATTTATTTGATTTATTTGATTTATTTGATTTATTTGATTTATTTGATTTATTTGATTTATTTGATTTATTTGATTTATTTGATTTATTTGATTTATTTGATTTATTTGATTTATTTGATTTATTTGATTTATTTGATTTATTTGATTTATTTGATTTATTTGATTTATTTGATTTATTTGATTTATTTGATTTATTTGATTTATTTGATTTATTTGATTTATTTGATTTATTTGATTTATTTGATTTATTTGATTTATTTGATTTATTTGATTTATTTGATTTATTTGATTTATTTGATTTATTTGATTTATTTGATTTATTTGATTTATTTGATTTATTTGATTTATTTGATTTATTTGATTTATTTGATTTATTTGATTTATTTGATTTATTTGATTTATTTGATTTATTTGATTTATTTGATTTATTTGATTTATTTGATTTATTTGATTTATTTGATTTATTTGATTTATTTGATTTATTTGATTTATTTGATTTATTTGATTTATTTGATTTATTTGATTTATTTGATTTATTTGATTTATTTGATTTATTTGATTTATTTGATTTATTTGATTTATTTGATTTATTTGATTTATTTGATTTATTTGATTTATTTGATTTATTTGATTTATTTGATTTATTTGATTTATTTGATTTATTTGATTTATTTGATTTATTGATTTATTTGATTTATTTGATTTATTTGATTTATTTGATTTATTTGATTTATTTGATTTATTTGATTTATTTGATTTATTTGATTTATTTGATTTATTTGATTTATTTGATTTATTTGATTTATTTGATTTATTTGATTTATTTGATTTATTTGATTTATTTGATTTATTTGATTTATTTGATTTATTTGACTTATTTGACTTATTTGACTTATTTGACTTATTTGACTTATTTGACTTATTTGACTTATTTGACTTATTTGACTTATTTGACTTATTTGACTTATTTGACTTATTTGACTTATTTGACTTATTTGACTTATTTGACTTATTTGACTTATTTGACTTATTTGACTTATTTGACTTATTTGACTTATTTGACTTATTTGACTTATTTGACTTATTTGACTTATTTGACTTATTTGACTTATTTGACTTATTTGACTTATTTGACTTATTTGACTTATTTGACTTATTTGACTTATTTGACTTATTTGACTTATTTGACTTATTTGACTTATTTGACTTATTTGATTTATTTGACTTATTTGACTTATTTGACTTATTTGACTTATTTGACTTATTTGACTTATTTGATTTATTTGATTTATTTGATTTATTTGATTTATTTGATTTATTTGATTTATTTGATTTATTTGATTTATTTGATTTATTTGATTTATTTGATTTATTTGATTTATTTGATTTATTTGATTTATTTGATTTATTTGATTTATTTGATTTATTTGATTTATTTGATTTATTTGATTTATTTGATTTATTTGATTTATTTGATTTATTTGATTTATTTGATTTATTTGATTTATTTGATTTATTTGATTTATTTGATTTATTTGATTTATTTGATTTATTTGATTTATTTGATTTATTGATTTATTTGATTTATTTGATTTATTTGATTTATTTGATTTATTTGATTTATTTGATTTATTTGATTTATTTGATTTATTTGATTTATTTGATTTATTTGATTTATTTGATTTATTTGATTTATTTGATTTATTTGATTTATTTGATTTATTTGATTTATTTGATTTATTGATTTATTTGATTTATTTGATTTATTTGATTTATTTGATTTATTTGATTTATTTGATTTATTTGATTTATTTGATTTATTTGATTTATTTGATTTATTTGATTTATTTGATTTATTTGATTTATTTGATTTATTTGATTTATTTGATTTATTTGATTTATTTGATTTATTTGATTTATTTGATTTATTTGATTTATTTGATTTATTTGATTTATTTGATTTATTTGATTTATTTGATTTATTTGATTTATTTGATTTATTTGATTTATTTGATTTATTTGATTTATTTGATTTATTTGATTTATTTGATTATTGATTTATTTGATTTATTTGATTTATTTGATTTATTTGATTTATTTGATTTATTTTGATTTATTTGATTTATTTGATTTATTTGATTTATTTGATTTATTTGATTTATTTGATTTATTTGATTTATTTGATTTATTTGATTTATTTGATTTATTTGATTTATTTGATTTATTTGATTTATTTGATTTATTTGATTTATTTGATTTATTTGATTTATTTGATTTATTTGATTTATTTGATTTATTTGATTTATTTGATTTATTTGATTTATTTGATTTATTTGATTTATTTGATTTATTTGATTTATTTGATTTATTTGATTTATTTGATTTATTTGATTTATTTGATTTATTTGATTTATTTGATTTATTTGATTTATTTGATTTATTTGATTATTTGATTTATTTGATTTATTTGATTTATTTGATTTATTTGATTTATTTGATTTATTTGATTTATTGATTTATTTGATTTATTTGATTTATTTGATTTATTTGATTTATTTGATTTATTGATTTATTTGATTTATTTGATTTATTTGATTTATTTGATTTATTTGATTATTTGATTTATTTGATTTATTTGATTTATTTGATTTATTGATTTATTTGATTTATTTGATTTATTGATTTATTTGATTTATTTGATTATTTGATTTATTTGATTTATTTGATTTATTTGATTTATTTTGATTTATTTTGATTTATTTGATTTATTTGATTTATTTGATTTATTTGATTTATTTGATTTATTTGATTTATTTGATTTATTTGATTTATTTGATTTATTTGATTTATTTGATTTATTTGATTTATTTGATTTATTTGATTTATGATTTATTTGATTATTTGATTTATTTGATTTATTTGATTTATTTGATTTATTTGATTTATTTGATTTATTTGATTTATTTGATTTATTTGATTTATTTGATTATTTGATTTATTTGATTTATTTGATTTTATTTGATTTATTTGATTTATTTGATTTATTTGATTTATTTGATTTATTTGATTTATTTGATTTATTTGATTTATTGATTATTTGATTTATTTGATTTATTTGATTATTTGATTTATTTGATTTATTTGATTTATTTTGATTTATTTGATTTATTTGATTATTTGATTTATTTGATTTATTTGATTTATTTGATTTATTGATTTATTTGATTTATTGATTTATTTGATTTATTATGATTTATTTGATTATTTGATTATTTGATTTATTTGATTTATTTGATTATTGATTTATTTGATTTATTTGATTTATTTGATTTATTTGATTTATTTGATTTATTTGATTTATTTGATTTATTTGATTTATTTGATTTATTTGATTTATTTGATTTATTTGATTTATTTGATTTATTGATTATTGATTTATTTGATTTATTGATTTATTTGATTTATTTGATTTATTTGATTTATTTGATTTATTTGATTTATTTGATTTATTTGATTTATTTGATTTATTTGATTTATTTGATTTATTTGATTTATTGATTATTTGATTTATTTGATTTATTTGATTATTTGATTTATTTGATTTATTTGATTTATTTGATTATTTGATTTATTTGATTTATTTGATTTATTTGATTTATTTGATTTATTTGATTTATTTGATTTATTTGATTTATTTGATTTATTTGATTTATTTGATTTATTTGATTTATTTGATTTATTTGATTTATTTGATTTATTGATTATTTGATTTATTTGATTTATTTGATTTATTTGATTTATTTGATTTATTTGATTTATTTGATTTATTGATTATGATTATTTGATTTATTTGATTTATTGATTTATTTGATTTATTTGATTTATTTGATTTATTTGATTTATTTGATTTATTTGATTTATTTGATTTATTTGATTTATTTGATTTATTTGATTTATTTGATTATTTGATTTATTTGATTTATTTTGATTTATTTGATTTATTTGATTTATTTGATTTATTTGATTTATTGATTATTTGATTTATTTGATTATTTGATTTATTTGATTTTATTTGATTTATTGATTTATTTGATTTATTTGATTTATTTGATTATTTATTTAATTTATTTAATTTATTTAATTAATTTATTTATTTGATTTATTTGATTTATTTGATTTATTTGATTTATTTGATTTATTTGATTTATTTGATTTATTTGATTTATTTGATTTATTGATTTATTTGATTATTGATTTATTTGATTTATTTGATTATTTGTTTATTTAATTTATTTAATTTATTTAATTTATTAATTTATTTAATTTATTTAATTTAATTAATTTATTTATTTTATTTAATTTATTTAATTTATTTAATTTAATTAATTTATTTAATTTAATTAATTTATTTAATTTAATTAATTTATTAATTTATTTAATTTATTTAATTTATTTAATTTATTTAATTTATTTATTTATTTTAATTTATTTAATTTATTTAATTTATTTAATTTATTTAATTTATTTGATTTATTTAATTTATTTAATTTATTTAATTTATTTAATTTATTAATTTATTATTTATTTAATTTATTTAATTTATTTATTTATTTAATTTATTTAATTTATTTATTTTATTTAATTTATTTAATTTATTTAATTTATTTAATTTATTTAATTTATTTAATTTATTTAATTTATTTAATTTATTTATTTATTTAATTTATTTAATTATTTAATTTATTTAATTTTATTTAATTTATTTAATTTATTTAATTATTTAATTTATTTAATTTATTTAATTAATTTAATTTATTTAATTTATTTAATTTATTTAATTATTTAATTTATTTAATTTATTTAATTTTATTAATTTATTTAATTTATTTAATTTATTTAATTTATTTATTTATTTAATTTATTTTAATTATTTAATTTATTTAATTTATTTAATTTATTTATTTATTTAATTTTTTATTTATTTAATTTATTTAATTGTTTAATTTATTTAATTTATTTAATTTATTTAATTTATTTAATTTTTTTAATTTATTTAATTTATTTAATTTATTTATTTATTTAATTTATTTAATTTATTTATTTTATTTAATGTATTTAATCTATTTAATCTATTTAATCTATTTAATCTATTTAATCTATTTAATTTATTTAATCTATTTAATCTATTTAATCTATTTAATCTATTTAATCTATTTAATCTATTTAATCTATTTAATCTATTTAATCTATTTAATCTATTTAATCTATTTAATCTATTTAATCTATTTAATCTATTTAATCTATTTAATCTATTTAATCTATTTAATCTATTTAATCTATTTAATCTATTTAATCTATTTAATCTATTTAATCTATTTAATCTATTTAATCTATTTAATCTATTTAATCTATTTAATCTATTTAATCTATTTAATCTATTTAATCTATTTAATCTATTTAATCTATTTAATCTATTTAATCTATTTAATCTATTTAATCTATTTAATCTATTTAATCTACTTAATCTATTTAATCTATTTAATCTATTTAATCTATTTAATCTATTTAATCTATTTAATCTATTTAATCTATTTAATCTATTTAATCTATTTAATCTATTTAATCTATTTAATCTATTTAATCTATTTAATCTATTTAATCTATTAATCTATTTAATCTATTTAATCTATTTAATCTATTTAATCTATTTAATCTATTTAATCTATTTAATCTATTTAATCTATTTAATCTATTTAATCTATTTAATCTATTTAATCTATTTAATCTATTTAATCTATTTAATCTATTTAATCTATTTAATCTATTTAATCTATTTAATCTATTTAATTTATTTAATCTATTTAATCTATTTAATCTATTTAATCTATTTAATCTATTTAATCTATTTAATCTATTTAATCTATTTAATCTATTAATCTATTTAATCTATTTAATCTATTTAATCTATTTAATCTATTTAATCTATTTAATCTATTTAATCTATTTAATCTATTTAATCTATTTAATCTATTTAATCTATTTAATCTATTTAATCTATTTAATCTATTTAATCTATTTAATCTATTTAATCTATTTAATCTATTTAATCTATTTAATCTATTTAATCTATTTAATCTATTTAATCTATTTAATCTATTTAATCTATTTAATCTATTTAATCTATTTAATCTACTTAATCTATTTAATCTATTTAATCTATTTAATCTATTTAATCTATTTAATCTATTTAATCTATTTAATCTATTTAATCTATTTAATCTATTTAATCTATTTAATCTATTTAATCTATTTAATCTATTTAATCTATTTAATCTATTTAATCTATTTAATCTATTTAATCTATTTAATCTATTTAATCTATTTAATCTATTTAATCTATTTAATCTATTTAATCTATTTAATCTATTTAATCTATTTAATCTATTTAATCTATTTAATCTATTTAATCTATTTAATCTATTTAATTTATTTAATCTATTTAATCTATTTAATCTATTTAATCTATTTAATCTCTTTAATCTATTTAATCTGTTTTAATCTATTTAATCTATTTAATCTATTTAATCTATTTAATCTATTTAATCTATTTAATCTATTTAATCTATTTAATCTATTTAATCTATTTAATCTATTTAATCTATTTAATCTATTTAATCTATTTAATCTATTTAATCTATTTAATCTATTTAATCTATTTAATCTATTTAATCTATTTAATCTATTTAATCTATTTAATCTATTTAATCTATTTAATCTATTTAATCTATTTAATCTATTTAATCTATTTAATCCATTTAATCGATTTAATCCATTTAATCGATTTAATCGATTTAATCGATTTAATCGATTTAATCTATTTAATCTATTTAATCTATTTAATCTATTTAATCTATTTAATCTATTTAATCTATTTAATCTATTTAATCTATTTAATCTATTTAATCTATTTAATCTATTTAATCTATTTAATCTATTTAATCTATTTAATCTATTTAATCTATTTAATCTATTTAATCTATTTAATCTATTTAATCTATTTAATCTATTTAATTTATTTAATCTATTTAATCTATTTAATCTATTTAATTTATTTAATTTATTTAATTTATTTAACTTATTTAACTCATTTAACTGATTTAACTGATTTAACTGATTTAACTGATTTAACTTTTTTAACTTATTTAACTTATTTAACTTATTTAACTTATTTAACTTATTTAATTTATTTAATTTATTTAATTTATTTAATTTATTTAATTTATTTAATTTATTTAATTTATTTAATTTATTTAATTTATTTAATTTATTTAATTTATTTAATTTATTTAATTTATTTAATTTATTTAATTTATTTAATTTATTTAATTTATTTAATTTATTTAATTTATTTAATTTATTTAATTTATTTAATTTATTTAATTTATTTAATTTATTTAATTTATTTAATTTATTTAATTTATTTAATTTATTTAATTTATTTAATTTATTTAATTTATTTAATTTATTTAATTTATTTAATTTATTTAATTTATTTAATTTATTTAATTTATTTAATTTATTTAATTTATTTAATTTATTTAATTTATTTAATATGTTGGAAGAATTGCCGTGTTTCTTGGCGCGCCGGTCGGAACCTACCTAGAGGACCCTCTATATCAATTCCTTGAATATTGAAAATTACCCGCCTCATTGGACACGGACATTAAATTAAATAAAGGATTAGACGTTTTTAGAAGAATATCTTTGTTAAAAACTGTACAGAAATATAATTTTTTAAATGGAAATATTATTCATCCATGGGATGGTAATAGAGATAGCGAGTATCTACTGAAAATGAAGAATTTATAAATATCCTATGAAATTAAGAAAATAATCTTAGACATATTCTCGTTCTTCTCCGCATCAATCAGTTTTGTTGAGTAAATTAGCAAAATTAGCCTACTTTCGTCTTTCTGTGTCTAATCTAGTTCCAGAATCTAGTACTTTTCTTACAAAATCCAAGCCGCCCCACACGCGGAGTTCCCGACCAGTAATTAATTTCATGTACTAGCTTTTTTATATCACCCTGTATAACAACAACTTGTTACACACATAACACATATTTACAGTTCCGCAATAAATCTAACTGACCATTTAGACCTTAATTTGATACACACATTGAATAATAATTACCATTATTTGTAAATTAATATATAGCCTGAGGGTGTTCTAGAAGTCAAATCTTACACTACTTTCGGAAAAAGTCAAAATGTGCCGAGATTTACAAAACTTCCCAAAAAAGAACATTTCTTGAAGTATATTAATACAAACGGTCCATTTTTGACTTTCTGTCTATAATCTAAGATCAGACACTTGTAATTCTAATATTAAAACCAAGAAGGGCCATATAGTTTAGAAGAAATACGAACAAAAATTTTAAATTCAATGATTATTTCTTTCTTATTGTTGCAATTTCTTTGTTTTCCTAGTAAAGTTACAAGAGGAGTACCAAAAATTCATGACTTTTAAATATTATATGAAATAAAAGTAAATAGATGTTGGAAAAATTGCCGTGTTTCTTGGCGCACCGGTCAGAACCTACGTAGAAGACCCTCCATATCAACCCGTTGGATATTGAATACCACCCGCCTCATTGGACACGTACATTAAACTAAATAAAGGATTGGACGTTTTTAGAAGGATATTTTTGTTAAAAACTGTACAGAAATGCAATTTTTTTAATGGAAATATTATACATATATGGGATGGGAATATATAGAGAGAATATATACTGAAAATGAAGAATTTATAAATATCTTATACAATTAAACCAATAATTTTAGACATATTCTCTAATTCTCTGAATCAATCAGTTTCGGGGAGTAAATTAACAAAATTAGCCTATTTTCGTCTTTCCGTCTCTAATCTAATTCCAGAGTCTTGTACTTCTCTTACAAAACACAAGTAATGCAAATGAACTGAATCAAGATTTGAACGAAATTTTTGAATTCATAGAATATTTTCCATCTTGTACTGTAATTCCCTTGTTTTACCAGAAAAGTTAGTAAGAAGTATTGATAATGAAGGATTCAAAATTATTTTGCAAAATTAGACCAGGAATTTTAGAGATCTTTCCGTATTTCCCTGAAAAATAAGTTTCCGGGTTTAAATTATTACAAATAGCCCATTTTCGGATCTCCTTCTCCAATCTAAGTTTGGAATCTTGTACTTCTCATATAAAATCCAAGAAATGCTGGTAAGTTGAGTTTAAATTAGAGCCAAACATCTAAATTCAAAGGATATTTCGAATTTCCATATTTTCCTAGAGATATTATAACGAATGAATCGAAAATGGAGGATTTTTAGAATACTACTCTAAATAAAATTAATATGCTTGGAGTAATTTTCGTATTTGCCTTAAAAATGGAATACAAGGAGATTACGGCACAAAATACGAAGGAATCATTGAATTTAGACTTTTCGTTCTAATTTGAGCTCAATTTAGACTAAATGGGTCGTTTTATTAACTTACGCTTCAAAACTCATTTTTTAGGGAAATATGAATAGATCTCGAAGATTAGTAGTATTATTTTGCATGAACTCTTGCATTTTTGATACTTCTTTATACGTTGTCTTGGAAAACTCAATATACTTACATTTCTTGGTTTTTGTAGTAGAAGTACAAGATTGTGAACTGAGATCAGAGATAGAGAGCTCAAAATGGACCATTTGGGTTAATTTACATCCCGAAATTTATTTTTCAAGGAAATACAAAAGGAACTATAAGATTATTATTATTTTTTTCTATAATATTTAATTAAACCTGCATTTTCAAGAAATGCAAGTATATTGAGTTTTCCAATACAACGTATTAAAGAAGTATGAAAAATGTAAGATTTCATGCAAAAAAATTCTATTTATCTTAGAGATCTATTTATATTTCCCTAAAAAATGGCTTTTGGAGCGTAAGATAAAAAGAACGACCCATTTAGTCAATAGTTTAGGGTAAATTAAGCTCAAATTGGAACAAAAAGTCTAAATTCTATGATTTCATCGTATATTGTATCGTAATCTCCTTGTAATCCATTTTTAAGGGAAATACGAAAATATCTCCAAGAATATTTGATTTATTAAGAGTAGTATTCTAAAAAATCCCCATTTTTGATTCTTTCGTTATAACATCACTAGGAAAATATGGAAATACGAAATAATCATTGAATTTAGCCGTTTGGCTCAAATTTAAACTTAACTTACTAGCATTTCTTGGATTTTATATGAGAAGTACAAGATTCCAAACTTAGATTGGAGAATGAAATTCGAAAATTGGCTAATTGTGATAATTTACATCCGGAAACTAATTTTTCAGGAAAATACGGAAAGATCTCTGTAATTACAGGTCTAATTTTGTAAAATAATTTACGAAATAATAATTGAATTTAGATGTTTGGCTCTAATTTAAACTCCACTTACTAGCAATTCTTGGATTTTTATGAGAAGTAAAAGATTGCAAACTTAGATTGGAGAATTAAAGCCGAAAATGGGCCATGTGTGATAATTTACATCCGGAAACTTATTTTTCAGGGAAATACGAAAAGATCTCTAAAACCACTGGAAATATCGATTGTGCAAGATTCTTAAATTTCTTATAAAACTAAACCAATAATCTCCGAAATAATATCGTATTTTCCTGAAAAATAAATTTTGGGAAGTTGATTTACATAAATGGTCCATTTTTGATTTTCTGCCTATAATCTAAGTTCAGAATCTTGCACTTCTACTTCAAAATCCAAGAAATGTATGGAAAATAAGTTCAAATTAGAATCAAATACGTGAATTCAATGATTATTTCCAATTCTGAGCTGTAATTGCCTTTGTTTCCTAGAAAGATTATTACAGAAGTATCGAAAATGCAGAATTCTCAAATATTTTAGAAAATTAAAATAATTATCTTAAAGATCTTTCCGTATTTCCCTGAAAAATATGTCTCGGAATGGTAGTTACCACAAATGGCACTTTTTGACTTTCTGTCTATAATCTAAGTTCAGGATTTAGTACTTCAACTATGAAAACCAAGAATGGAGCTTAATTCTTTCGAAATAATCATAAATCACCTAAATTTGATGATTTTCTCGTATTTCCTTATTTTAATGGAGAAGTTGTTATAACTTTTGTTACAAAAGAATCGAAAATGCAGGTTTTTTAATATGTTACCCTAAATAAAACTTGTTATCTCTGAAATATATTCGTATTTCCCTTAAAAATGGATAAAAATGAGATTACAGCACAGAATATGAAGAAATCATTGAATATAGACATTTTGTTCTAATTTGGATACAATTTACTTTAGATTAGAGATTGAAAGTCCAAAATAGGTCGTTTTTACTAACTTACGTTCTAAAACCCATTTCTCATTGAAATATGAATAGATCTCTAATATTGAGAGCATGATTTTGTATATTATTCAAAAGCCTTGCAGTTTTGATAATTCTTTATAAGTTCTCTTGGAAAATAAGGAAATTACAACTCTAAATACGGAAAAAATCATTGAATTTAAAGTTTTTGTTCTTATTTCGACTAAATTAGGTCGCATTTCTTGGTCTTTGTATTAGAACTTCAAGATTCTGAACTTAGATTGTAGACTAAATGACAAAAATGGGCCATTTGTATTAATTTACTTTCCGAATCCTATTTCGCAGAGGAATACGAGAAGATTTCTAAGATTATCTGTTTTATTTGGTATAATATTAAAAAATCCTGCCTTTTCGATATTTCGATAATAACTTTTTCTTCCTTTTCGATATTTCTATAATAACTTTTCTAGGAGAACAAAAGAATTACAGCACAAAATACGAATAATCACTAAATTTAGCAGTTTTGTGCTAATTTGGACTAAATTTACTTGCATTTCTTGGTTTTTGTGGAAGAAGAACAGGGTTCTGAACTTTAGACTAAAGTCGGAAAGTCCAAAATGGGCCGTTTGTGTCAATATCAATCCCGAAATTAACTATTCAAGGAAATACGAAACGATCTCTAAGATTATTGGTATTATTTTGTATATTATTTAAATATTCTACATTTTCGATACTCCTATACCAGCTTTTCTAGAAAAACAAGATGATTAATCACAAAATACGAAATAATCAGTGAAGTCATACATTTTGTTCTAATTTGGAATCAATGTACATGGATTTCTTGGATTTTGTAGGAGAACTACAAGACGTTATACATAGATTAGAGACTGAAAGTCAATAATATGGGGCCATTTTTATTGTTTTTAAAAAAATGTAACATGTTAATATCAGTTAGAATTCTAATTTAACTTTTGTGAATCGTAACATTGCATCCTTCCTTAAACCGGGAGATGTAAAGTATTGTGCGAGATCTAATTTTATATGTTTAGCGACACATTTCGAAAATCTTCAAAGAAATCTGTTAATATGAGAACATCAGGAAGTAAATAAATTTTTGTATAATCTATTAAAATTTGACATATTAAGATTGCTGCGTTTTCGACACTTCTATTCTAACTTTCTTTGAAAGACAAGATATTTATATCACAAAATCCGAATTAATCAATGAAATCACACATTTTGTCCTTATTTGAAATCAAATTACAGGATATCTTGCTTTTTGTAGTAAAAGTACAAGATTTTTAATAGAGATTAGAGATTGAAAGACAAAATTGGGCCGTTTTTGTTAATTTACTTTTCAAAAACCATTTTTCGGGGAAATACGAAAAGATCTCGAATATGATTTGTATTATTTTATGTAATATTTAAAAATTTTGTATTTTTAATACTCCTGTTTTAACTTCACTAGGAAAACAACGACATTACAACAAAAAAATAAGAAATAATCATTGAATTTAAAATTTGTATTCTTATTTCATCTTAAGTAGGCGACATTTCTTGGTTTCTGTATTAGAATAAAAAGATTCTTAACTTTGATTATAGACACAAAGGTAAAAATGGACCGTTTGTAATTATATACTTCAAGAAATGCATTATTTTGGGAGATTTTGGGAATCTCCAAAAATCCTAGTAGTCACTTGGCCACCTTGCGTGGGAAAAAAATTTCGACGTTCGGGACATAATAGAAAATTAAAACTTTCAATGGTTTTCGTCGTTGTGATAAAGAAATTTATTAGAAATTATAAAAATTAAACCCACAAACTAGAAGTACAATAAATTAAATAAATTAAACAAAATAAATAAATTAAATAAATTAAATAAATTAAATAAATTAAATAAATTAAATAAATTAAATACATTAATTAAATTAAATAAATTAAATACATTAAATAAATTAAATAAATTAAATAAATTAAATAAATTAAATAAATTAAATAAATTAAATAAATTAAATAAATTAAATAAATTAAATAAATTAAATAAATTAAATAAATTAAATAAATTAAATAAATTAAATAAATTAAATAAATTAAATAAATTAAATAAATTAAATAAATTAAATAAATTAAATAAATTAAATAAATTAAATAAATTAAATAAATTAAATAAATTAAATAAATTAAATAAATTAAATAAATTAAATAAATTAAATAAATTAAATAAATTAAATAAATTAAATAAATTAAATAAATTAAATAAATTAAATAAATTAAATAAATTAAATAAATTAAATAAATTAAATAAATTAAATAAATTAAATAAATTAAATAAATTAAATAAATTAAATAAATTAAATAAATTAAATAAATTAAATAAATTAAATAAATTAAATAAATTAAATAAATTAAATAAATTAAATAAATTAAATAAATTAAATAAATTAAATAAATTAAATAAATTAAATAAATTAAATAAATTAAATAAATTAAATAAATTAAATAAATTAAATAAATTAAATAAATTAAATAAATTAAATAAATTAAATAAATTAAATAAATTAAATAAATTAAATAAATTAAATAAATTAAATAAATTAAATAAATTAAATAAATTAAATAAATTAAATAAATTAAATAAATTAAATAAATTAAATAAATTAAAAAAATTAAAAAAATTAAAAAAATTAAAAAATTAAATAACTTAAATAAGTTAATTAAATTAAATAAGTTAATTAAATTAAATAAATTAAATAAATTAAATAAATAAATAAATTAAATAAATAAATAAATTAAATAAATTAAATAAATTAAATAAACTAAATAAATTAAATAAATTAAATAAATTAAATAAATTAAATAAATTAAATAAATTAAATAAATTAAATAAATTAAATAAATTAAATAAATTAAATAAATTAAATAAATTAAATAAATTAAATAAATTAAATAAATTAAATAAATTAAATAAATTAAATAAATTAAATAAATTAAATAAATTAAATAAATTAAATAAATTAAATAAATTAAATAAATTAAATAAATTAAATAAATTAAATAAATTAAATAAATTAAATAAATTAAATAAATTAAATAAATTAAATAAATTAAATAAATTAAATAAAATAAATAAATGAAATAAATTAAATAAATTAAATAAATTAAATAAATTAAATAAATTAAATAAATTAAATAAATTAAATAAATTAAATAAATTAAATAAATTAAATAAATTAAATAAATTAAATAAATTAAATAAATTAAATAAATTAAATAAATTAAATAAATTAAATAAATTAAATAAATTAAATAAATTAAATAAATTAAATAAATTAAATAAATTAAATAAATTAAATAAATTAAATAAATTAAATAAATTAAATAAATTAAATAAATTAAATAAATTAAATAAATTAAATAAATTAAATAAATTAAATAAATTAAATAAATTAAATAAATTAAATAAATTAAATAAATTAAATAAATTAAATAAATTAAATAAATTAAATAAATTAAATAAATTAAATAAATTAAATAAATTAAATAAATTAAATAAATTAAATAAATTAAATAAATTAAATAAATTAAATAAATTAAATAAATTAAATAAATTAAATAAATTAAATAAATTAAATAAATTAAATAAATTAAATAAATTAAATAAATTAAATAAATTAAATAAATTAAATAAATTAAATAAATTAAATAAATTAAATAAATTAAATAAATTAAATAAATTAAATAAATTAAATAAATTAAATAAATTAAATAAATTAAATAAATTAAATAAATTAAATAAATTAAATAAATTAAATAAATTAAATAAATTAAATAAATTAAATAAATTAAATAAATTAAATAAATTAAATAAATTAAATAAATTAAATAAATTAAATAAATTAAATAAATTAAATAAATTAAATAAATTAAATAAATTAAATAAATTAAATAAATTAAATAAATTAAATAAATTAAATAAATTAAATAAATTAAATAAATTAAATAAATTAAATAAATTAAATAAATTAAATAAATTAAATAAATTAAATAAATTAAATAAATTAAATAAATTAAATAAATTAAATAAATTAAATAAATTAAATAAATTAAATAAATTAAATAAATTAAATAAATTAAATAAATTAAATAAATTAAATAAATTAAATAAATTAAATAAATTAAATAAATTAAATAAATTAAATAAATTAAATAAATTAAATAAATTAAATAAATTAAATAAATTAAATAAATTAAATAAATTAAATAAATTAAATAAATTAAATAAATTAAATAAATTAAATAAATTAAATAAATTAAATAAATTAAATAAATTAAATAAATTAAATAAATTAAATAAATTAAATAAATTAAATAAATTAAATAAATTAAATAAATTAAATAAATTAAATAAATTAAATAAATTAAATAAATTAAATAAATTAAATAAATTAAATAAATTAAATAAATTAAATAAATTAAATAAATTAAATAAATTAAATAAATTAAATAAATTAAATAAATTAAATAAATTAAATAAATTAAATAAATTAAATAAATTAAATAAATTAAATAAATTAAATAAATTAAATAAATTAAATAAATTAAATAAATTAAATAAATTAAATAAATTAAATAAATTAAATAAATTAAATAAATTAAATAAATTAAATAAATTAAATAAATTAAATAAATTAAATAAATTAAATAAATTAAATAAATTAAATAAATTAAATAAATTAAATAAATTAAATAAATTAAATAAATTAAATAAATTAAATAAATTAAATAAATTAAATAAATTAAATAAATTAAATAAATTAATTAAATTAAATAAATTAAATAAATTAAATAAATTAAATAAATTAAATAAATTAAATAAATTAAATAAATTAAATAAATTAAATAAATTAAATAAATTAAATAAATTAAATAAATTAAATAAATTAAATAAATTAAATAAATTAAATAAATTAAATAAATTAAATAAATTAAATAAATTAAATAAATTAAATAAATTAAATAAATTAAATAAATTAAATAAATTAAATAAATTAAATAAATTAAATAAATTAAATAAATTAAATAAATTAAATAAATTAAATAAATTAAATAAATTAAATAAATTAAATAAATTAAATAAATTAAATAAATTAAATAAATTAAATAAATTAAATATATTAAATAAATTAAATAAATTAAATAAATTAAATAAATTAAATAAATTAAATAAATTAAATAAATTAAATAAATTAAATAAATTAAATAAATTAAATAAATTAAATAAATTAAATAAATTAAATAAATTAAATAAATTAAATAAATTAAATAAATTAAATAAATTAAATAAATTAAATAAATTAAATAAATTAAATAAATTAAATAAATTAAATAAATTAAATAAATTAAATAAATTAAATAAATTAAATAAATTAAATAAATTAAATAAATTAAATAAATTAAATAAATTAAATAAATTAAATAAATTAAATAAATTAAATAAATTAAATAAATTAAATAAATTAAATAAATTAAATAAATTAAATAAATTAAATAAACTAAATAAATTAAATAAATTAAATAAATTAAATAAATTAAATAAATTAAATAAATTAAATAAATTAAATAAATTAAATAAATTAAATAAATTAAATAAATTAAATAAATTAAATAAATTAAAAACATTAAATAAATATATTTAATTTAATTTATTTAATTTATTTAATTTATTTAATTTATTTAATTTATTTAATTTATTTAATTTATTTAATTTATTTAATTTATTTAATTTATTTAATTTGTTTAATTTGTTTAATTTATTTAATTTGTTTAATTTGTTTAATTTGTTTAATTTGTTTAATTTGTTTAATTTGTTTAATTTATTTAATTTGTTTAATTTGTTTAATTTGTTTAATTTGTTTAATTTGTTTAATTTGTTTAATTTGTTTAATTTATTTAATTTCTTTAATTTATTTAATTTATTTAATTTATTTAATTTCTTTAATATATTTAATATATTTAATTTATTTAATTTATTTAATTTATTTAATTTATTTAGTTTATTTAATTTATTTAATTTATTTAATTTATTTAATTTATTTAATTTATTTAATTTATTTAATTTATTTAATTTATTTAATTTATTTAATTTATTTAATTTATTTAATTTATTTAATTTATTTAATTTATTTAATTTATTTAATTTATTTAATTTATTTAATTTATTTAATTTATTTAATTTATTTAATTTATTTAATTTATTTAATTTATTTAATTTATTTAATTTATTTAATTTATTTAATTTATTTAATTTATTTAATTTATTTAATTTATTTAATTTAATTTATTTAATTTATTTAATTTATTTAATTTATTTAATTTATTTAATTTATTTAATTTATTTAATTTATTTAATTTATTTAATTTATTTAATTTATTTAATTTATTTAATTTATTTAATTTATTTAATTTTTTAAATTTGTTTAATTTATTTAATTTATTTAATTTTTTTAATTTGTTTAATTTATTTAATTTTTTAATTTGTTTAATTTATTTAATTTGTTTAATTTGTTTAATTTATTTAATTTGTTTAATTTGTTTAATTTATTTAATTTATTTAATTTGTTTAATTTATTTAATTTATTTAATTTGTTTAATTTATTTAATTTATTTAATTTATTTAATTTATTTAATTTATTTAATTTATTTAATTTATTTAATTTATTTAATTTATTTAATTTATTTAATTTATTTAATTTATTTAATTTATTTAATTTATTTAATTTATTTAATTTATTTAATTTATTTAATTTATTTAATTTATTTAATTTATTTAATTTATTTAATTTATTTAATTTATTTAATTTATTTAATTTATTTAATTTATTTAATTTATTTAATTTATTTAATTTATTTAATTTATTTAATTTATTTAATTTATTTAATTTATTTAATTTATTTAATTTATTTAATTTATTTAATTTATTTAATTTATTTAATTTATTTAATTTATTTAATTTATTTAATTTATTTAATTTATTTAATTTATTTAATTTATTTAATTTATTTAATTTATTTAATTTATTTAATTTATTTAATTTATTTAATTTATTTAATTTATTTAATTTATTTAATTTATTTAATTTATTTAATTTATTTAATTTATTTAATTTATTTAATTTATTTAATTTATTTAATTTATTTAATTTATTTAATTTATTTAATTTATTTAATT
The DNA here is from genome assembly GCA_034092305.1 of Diaprepes abbreviatus. NCBI lineage: Eukaryota > Metazoa > Arthropoda > Insecta > Coleoptera > Curculionidae > Diaprepes > Diaprepes abbreviatus. The sequence goes on along the minus strand of JASJET010000524.1, from coordinate 37,307 downwards.
TATTTAATTTATTTAATTTATTTAATTTATTTAATTTATTTAATTTATTTAATTTATTTAATTTATTTAATTTATTTAATTTATTTAATTTATTTAATTTATTTAATTTATTTAATTTATTTAATTTATTTAATTAATTTAATTTATTTAATTTATTTAATTTATTTAATTTATTTAATTTATTTAATTTATTTAATTTATTTAATTTATTTAATTTATTTAATTTATTTAATTTATTTAATTTATTTAATTTATTTAATTTATTTAATTTATTTAATTTATTTAATTTATTTAATTTATTTAATTTATTTAATTTATTTAATTTATTTAATTTATTTAATTTATTTAATTTATTTAATTTATTTAATTTATTTAATTTATTTAATTTATTTAATTTATTTAATTTATTTAATTTATTTAATTTATTTAATTTATTTAATTTATTTAATTTATTTAATTTATTTAATTTATTTAATTTATTTAATTTATTTAATTTATTTAATTTATTTAATTTATTTAATTTATTTAATTTATTTAATTTATTTAATTTATTTAATTTATTTAATTTATTTAATTTATTTAATTTATTTAATTTATTTAATTTATTTAATTTATTTAATTTATTTAATTTATTTAATTTATTTAATTTATTTAATTTATTTAATTTATTAATTTATTTAATTTATTTAATTTATTTAATTTATTTAATTTATTTAATTTATTTAATTTATTTAATTTATTTAATTTATTTAATTAATTTAATTTATTTAATTTATTTAATTTATTTAATTTATTTAATTTATTTAATTTATTTAATTTATTTAATTTATTTAATTTATTTAATTTATTTAATTTATTTAATTTACTTAATTTATTTAATTTATTTAATTTATAGTTTATTTATTTAATTTATTTAATTTATAGTTTATTTATTTAATTTATTTAATTTATAGTTTATTTATTTAATTTATTTAATTTATAGTTTATTTATTTAATTTATTTAATTTATAGTTTATTTATTTAATTTATTTAATTTATAGTTTATTTATTTAATTTATTTAATTTATAGTTTATTTATTTAATTTATTTAATTTATAGTTTATTTATTTAATTTATTTAATTTATAGTTAATTTATTTAATTTATTTAATTTATAGTTTATTTATTTAATTTATTTAATTTATAGTTTATTTATTTAATTTATTTAATTTATAGTTTATTTATTTAATTTATAGTTTATTTATTTAATTTATTTAATTTATAGTTTATTTATTTAATTTATTTAATTTATAGTTTATTTATTTAATTTATTTAATTTATAGTTTATTTATTTAATTTATTTAATTTATAGTTTATTTATTTAATTTATTTAATTTATAGTTTATTTATTTAATTTATTTAATTTATAATTTATTTATTTAATTTATTTAATTTATAATTTATTTATTTAATTTATAGTTTATTTATTTAATTTATTTAATTTATAGTTTATTTATTTAATTTATTTAATTTATAGTTTATTTATTTAATTTATTTAATTTATAGTTTATTTATTTAATTTAATTAATTTATAGTTTATCTATTTAATTTATTTTATTTAAAGTTTATTTATTTAATTTATTTAATTTATTTAATTTATTTAATTTATTTAATTTATTTAATTTATTTAATTTATTTAATTTATTTAATTTATTTAATTTATTTAATTTATTTAATTTATTTAATTTATTTAATTTATTTAATTTATTTAATTTATTTAATTTATTTAATTTATTTAATTTATTTAATTTATTTAATTTATTTAATTTATTTAATTTATTTAATTTATTTAATTTATTTAATTTATTTAATTTATTTAATTTATTTAATTTATTTAATTTATTTAATTTATTTAATTTATTTAATTTATTTAATTTATTTAATTTATTTAATTTATTTAATTTATTTAATTTATTTAATTTATTTAATTTATTTAATTTATTTAATTTATTTAATTTATTTAATTTATTTAATTTATTAATTTATTTAATTATTTAATTTATTTAATTTATTTAATTTATTTAATTTATTTAATTTATTTAATTTATTTAATTTATTTAATTTATTTAATTTATTTAATTTATTTAATTTATTTAATTTATTTAATTTATTTAATTTATTTAATTTATTTAATTTATTTAAGTTATTTAAGTTATTTAATTTATTTAATTTATTTAATTTATTTAAGTTATTTAATTTATTTAATTTATTTAATTTATTTAAGTTATTTAATTTATTTAATTTATTTAATTTATTTAAGTTATCTAATTTATTTAATTTATTTAATTTATTTAATTTATTTAATTTATTTAATTTATTTAATTTATTTAATTTATTTAATTTATTTAATTTATTTAATTTTTTTAATTTATTTAATTTATTTAATTTTTTAATTTATTTAATTTATTTAATTTATTTAATTTATTTAATTTATTTAATTTATTTAATTTATTTAATTTATTTAATTTATTAAATTTATTAAATTTATTTAGTTTATTTAGTTTATTTAATTTATTTAATTTATTTAATTTATTTAATTTATTTAATTTATTTAATTTATTTCATTTATTTAATTTATTTAATTTATTTAATTTATTTAATTTATTAATTTTATTTAATTTATTTAATTTATTTAATTTATTTAATTTATTTAATTTATTTAATTTATTTAATTTATTTAATTTATTTAATTTATTTAATTTATTTAATTTATTTAATTTATTTAATTTATTTAATTTATTTAATTTATTTAATTTATTTAATTTATTTAATTTATTTAATTTATTTAATTTATTTAATTTATTTAATTTATTTAATTTATTTAATTTATTTAATTTATTTAATTTATTAATTTATTTAATTTATTTAATTTATTTAATTTATTTAATTTATTTAATTTATTTAATTTATTTAATTTATTTAATTTATTTAATTTATTTAATTTATTTAATTTATTTAATTTATTTAATTTATTTAATTTATTTAATTTATTTAATTTATTTAATTTATTTAATTTATTTAATTTATTTAATTTATTTAATTTATTTAATTTATTTAATTTATTTAATTTATTTAATTTATTTAATTTATTTAATTTATTTAATTTATTTAATTTATTTAATTTATTTAATTTATTTAATTTATTTAATTTATTTAATTTATTTAATTTATTTAATTTATTTAATTGATTTAATTGATTTAATTTATTTAATTTATTTAATTTATTTAATTTATTTAATTTATTTAATTGATTTAATTGATTTAATTGATTTAATTGATTTAATTGATTTAATTGATTTAATTGATTTAATTGATTTAATTGATTTAATTGATTTAATTGATTTAATTGATTTAATTGATTTAATTGATTTAACTGATTTAATTGATTTAATTGATTTAATTGATTTAATTGATTTAATTGATTTAGTTGATTTAATTGATATAATTGATATAATTGATATAATTGATATAATTGATATAATTGACATAATTGATTTAATTGATTTAATTGATATAATTGATATAATTGATTTAATTGATATAATTGATTTAATTGATTTAATTGATTTAATTGATTTAATTGATTTAATTGATTTAATTGATTTAATTGATTTAATTGATTTAATTGATTTAATTGATTTAATTGATTTAATTGATTTAATTGATTTAATTGATTTAATTGATTTAATTGATTTAATTGATTTAATTGATTTAATTGATTTAATTGATTTAATTGATTTAATTGATTTAATTGATTTAATTGATTTAATTGATTTAATTGATTTAATTGATTTAATTGATTTAATTGATATAATTGATATAATAGATTCAATTGATTCAATTGATTCAATTGATTCAATTGATTCAATTGATTCAATTGATTCAATTGATTCAATTGATTCAATTGATTCAATTGATTCAATTGATTCAATTGATTCAATTGATTCAATTGATTCAATTGATTCAATTGATTCAATTGATTCAATTGATTCAATTGATTCAATTGATTCAATTGATTCAATTGATTCAATTGATTCAATTGATTCAATTGATTCAATTGATTCAATTGATTCAATTGATTCAATTGATTCAATTGATTCAATTGATTCAATTGATTCAATTGATTCAATTGATTCAATTGATTCAATTGATTCAATTGATTCAATTGATTCAATTGATTCAATTGATTCAATTGATTCAATTGATTCAATTGATTCAATTGATTCAATTGATTCAATTGATTCAATTGATTCAATTGATTCAATTGATTCAATTGATTCAATTGATTCAATTGATTCAATTGATTCAATTGATTCAATTGATTCAATTGATTCAATTGATTCAATTGATTCAATTGATTCAATTGATTTAATTGATTCAATTGATTCAATTGATTCAATTGATTCAATTGATTCAATTGATTTAATTGATTCAATTGATTCAATTGATTCAATTGATTCAATTGATTCAATTGATTCAATTGATTCAATTGATTCAATTGATTCAATTGATTCAATTGATTCAATTGATTCAATTGATTCAATTGATTCAATTGATTCAATTGATTTAATTGATTTAATTTATTTAATTTATTTAATTTATTTAATTTATTTAATTTATTTAATTTATTTAATTTATTTAATTTATTTAATTTATAGTTTATTTATTTAATTTATTTAATTTATAGTTTATTTATTTAATTTATTTAATTTATAGTTTATTTATTTAATTTATTTAATTTATAGTTTATTTATTTAATTTATTTAATTTATAGTTTATTTATTTAATTTATAGTTTATTTATTTAATTTATTTAATTTATAGTTTATTTATTTAATTTATTTAATTTATAGTTTATTTATTTAATTTATTTAATTTATAGTTTATTTATTTAATTTATTTAATTTATAGTTTATTTATTTAATTTATTTAATTTATAGTTTATTTATTTAATTTATTTAATTTATAGTTTATTTGTTTAATTTATTTAATTTATAGTTTATTTATTTAATTTATTTAAATTATAGTTTATTTATTTAATTTATTTAATTTATAGTTTATTTATTTAATTTATTTAATTTATAGTTTATTTATTTAATTTATTTAATTTATAGTTTATTTATTTAATTTATTTAATTTATAGTTTATTTATTTAATTTATTTAATTTATAGTTTATTTATTTAATTTATTTAATTTATAGTTTATTTATTTAATTTATTTAATTTATAGTTTATTTATTTAATTTATAGTTTATTTATTTAATTTATTTAATTTATAGTTTATTTATTTAATTTATTTAATTTATAGTTTATTTATTTAATTTATTTAATTTGTAGTTTATTTATTTAATTTATTTAATTTATATAATTTATTTAATTTATTTAATTTATTTAATTTATTTAATTTATTTAATTTATTTAATTTATTTAATTTATTTAATTTATTTAATTTATTTAATTTATTTAATTTATTTAATTTATTTAATTTATTTAATTTATTTAATTTATTTAATTTATTTAATTTATTTAATTTATTTAATTTATTTAATTTATTTAATTTATTTAATTTATTTAATTTATTTAATTTATTTAATTTATTTAATTTATTTAATTTATTTAATTTATTTAATTTATTTAATTTATTTAATTTACTTAATTTATTTAATTTATTTAATTTATTTAATTTATTTAATTTATTTAATTTATTTAATTTATTTAATTTATTTAATTTATTTAATTTATTTAATTTATTTAATTTATTTAATTTATTTAATTTATTTAATTTATTTAATTTATTTAATTTATTAAATTTATTTACTTTATTTAATTTATTAAATTTATTTAGTTTATTTAATTTATTTAATTTATTAAATTTATTTAATTTATTAAATTTATTTAATTTATTAAATTTATTTAATTTATTAAATTTATTAAATTTATTTAATTTATTTAATTTATTTAATTTATTTAATTTATTTAATTTATTTAATTTATTTAATTTATTTAATTTATTTAATTTATTTAATTTATTTAATTTATTTAATTTATTTAATTTATTTAATTTATTTAATTTATTTAATTTATTTAATTTATTTAATTTATTTAATTTATTTAATTTATTTAATTTATTTAATTTATTTAATTTATTTAATTTATTTAATTTATTTAATTTATTTAATTTATTTAATTTATTTAATTTATTTAATTTATTTAATTTATTTAATTTATTTAATTTATTTAATTTATTTAATTTATTTAATTTATTTAATTTATTTAATTTATTTAATTTATTTAATTTATTTAATTTATTTAATTTATTTAATTTATTTAATTTATTTAATTTATTTAATTTATTTAATTTATTTAATTTATTTAATTTATTTAATTTATTTAATTTATTTAATTTATTTAATTTATTTAATTTATTTAATTTATTTAATTTATTTAATTTATTTAATTTATTTAATTTATTTAATTTATTTAATTTATTTAATTTATTTAATTTATTTAATTTATTTAATTTATTTAATTGATTTAATTGATTTAATTTATTTAATTTATTTAATTGATTTAATTTATTTAATTTATTTAATTGATTTAATTTATTTAATTGATTTAATTTATTTAATTGATTTAATTTATTTAATTGATTTAATTTATTTAATTGATTTAATTTATTTAATTGATTTAATTTATTTAATTGATTTAATTTATTTAATTTATTTAATTGATTTAATTTATTTAATTGATTTAATTTATTTAATTGATTTAATTTATTTAATTGATTTAATTTATTTAATTGATTTAATTTATTTAATTGATTTAATTTATTTAATTGATTTAATTTATTTAATTTATTTAATTGATTTAATTTATTTAATTGATTTAATTTATTTAATTGATTTAATTTATTTAATTGATTTAATTTATTTAATTGATTTAATTTATTTAATTTATTTAATTTATTTAATTTATTTAATTGATTTAATTTATTTAATTGATTTAATTTATTTAATTTATTTAATTTATTTAATTTATTTAATTTATTTAATTTATTTAATTTATTTAATTTATTTAATTTATTTAATTTATTTAATTTATTTAATTTATTTAATTTATTTAATTTATTTAATTTATTTAATTTATTTAATTTATTTAATTTATTTAATTTATTTAATTTATTTAATTTATTTAATTTATTTAATTTATTTAATTTATTTAATTTATTTAATTTATTTAATTTATTTAATTTATTTAATTTATTTAATTTATTTAATTTATTTAATTTATTTAATTTATTTAATTTATTTAATTTATTTAATTTATTTAATTTATTTAATTTATTTAATTTATTTAATTTATTTAATTTATTTAATTTATTTAATTTATTTAATTTATTTAATTTATTTAATTTATTTAATTTATTTAATTTATTTAATTTATTTAATTTATTTAATTTATTTAATTTATTTAATTTATTTAATTTATTTAATTTATTTAATTTATTTAATTTATTTAATTTATTTAATTTATTTAATTTATTTAATTTATTTAATTTATTTAATTTATTTAATTTATTTAATTTATTTAATTTATTTAATTTATTTAATTTATTTAATTTATTTAATTTATTTAATTTATTTAATTTATTTAATTTATTTAATTTATTTAATTTATTTAATTTATTTAATTTATTTAATTTATTTAATTTATTTAATTTATTTAATTTATTTAATTTATTAAATTTATTTAATTTATTTAATTAATTTAATTTATTTAATTTATTTAATTTATTTAATTAATTTAATTTATTTAATTTATTTAATTTATTTAATTTATTTAATTTATTTAATTTATTTAATTTATTTAATTTATTTAATTTATTTAATTTATTTAATTTATTTAATTTATTTAATTTATTTAATTTATTTAATTTATTTAATTTATTTAATTTATTTAATTTATTTAATTTATTTAATTTATTTAATTTATTTAATTTATTTAATTTATTTAATTTATTTAATTTATTTAATTTATTTAATTTATTTAATTTATTTAATTTATTTAATTTATTTAATTTATTTAATTTATTTAATTTATTTAATTTATTTAATTTATTTAATTTATTTAATTTATTTAATTTATTTAATTTATTTAATTTATTTAATTTATTTAATTTATTTAATTTATTTAATTTATTTAATTTATTTAATTTATTTAATTTATTTAATTTATTTAATTTATTTAATTTATTTAATTTATTTAATTTATTTAATTTACTTAATTTATTTAATTTACTTAATTTAGTTAATTTACTTAATTTACTTAATTTACTTAATTTACTTAATTTACTTAATTTACTTAATTTACTTAATTTACTTAATTTACTTAATTTATTTAATTTATTTAATTTATTTAATTTATTTAATTTATTTAATTTATTTAATTTATTTAATTTATTTAATTTATTTAATTTATTTAATTTATTTAATTTATTTAATTTATTTAATTTATTTAATTTATTTAATTTATTTAATTTATTTAATTGATTTAATTTATTTAATTGATTTATTTATTTAATTGATTTAATTTATTTAATTGATTTAATTTATTTAATTGATTTAATTTATTTAATTGATTTAATTTATTTAATTGATTTAATTTATTTAATTGATTTAATTTATTTAATTGATTTAATTTATTTAATTTATTTAATTTATTTAATTTATTTAATTTATTTAATTGATTTAATTTATTTAATTGATTTAATTTATTTAATTGATTTAATTTATTTAATTGATTTAATTGATTTAATTGATTTAATTGATTTAATTGATTTAATTGATTTAATTGATTTAATTTATTTAATTGATTTAATTTATTTAATTGATTTAATTGATTTAATTGATTTAATTGATTTAATTGATTTAATTGATTTAATTGATTTAATTGATTTAATTGATTTAATTGATTTAATTGATTTAATTGATTTAATTGATTTAATTGATTTAATTGATTTAATTGATTTAATTGATTTAATTGATTTAATTGATTTAATTTATTTAATTGATTTAATTTATTTAATTGATTTAATTTATTTAATTGATTTAATTTATTTAATTTATTTAATTTATTTAATTTATTTAATTTATTTAATTTATTTAATTTATTTAATTTATTTAATTTATTTAATTTATTTAATTTATTTAATTTATTTAATTTATTTAATTTATTTAATTTATTTAATTTATTTAATTTATTTAATTTATTTAATTTATTTAATTTATTTAATTTATTTAATTTATTTAATTTATTTAATTTATTTAATTTATTTAATTTATTTAATTTATTTAATTTATTTAATTTATTTAATTTATTTAATTTATTTAATTTATTTAATTTATTTAATTTATTTAATTTATTTAATTTATTTAATTTATTTAATTTATTTAATTTATTTAATTTATTTAATTTATTTAATTTATTTAATTTATTTAATTTACTTAATTTATTTAATTTACTTAATTTATTTAATTTACTTAATTTACTTAATTTACTTAATTTACTTAATTTACTTAATTTACTTAATTTACTTAATTTACTTAATTTACTTAATTTACTTAATTTACTTAATTTACTTAATTTACTTAATTTACTTAATTTACTTAATTTAGTTAATTTACTTAATTTAGTTAATTTAGTTAATTTAGTTAATTTATTTAATTTATTTAATTTATTTAATTTATTTAATTTATTTAATTTATTTAATTTATTTAATTTATTTAATTTATTTAATTTATTTAATTTATTTAATTTATTTAATTTATTTAATTTATTTAATTTATTTAATTTATTTAATTTATTTAATTTATTTAATTTATTTAATTTATTTAATTTATTTAATTTATTTAATTTATTTAATTTATTTAATTAATTTAATTTATTTAATTTATTTAATTTATTTAATTTATTTAATTTATTTAATTTATTTAACTTATTTAATTTATTTAATTTATTTAATTTATTTAATTGATTTAATATATTTAATTTATTTAATTTATTTAATTTATTTAATTGATTTAATTTATTTAATTTATTTAATTGATTTAATTTATTTAATTGATTTAATTTATTTAATTGATTTAATTTATTTAATTGATTTAATTTATTTAATTGATTTAATTTATTTAATTGATTTAATTTATTTAATTGATTTAATTTATTTAATTGATTTAATTTATTTAATTGATTTAATTTATTTAATTGATTTAATTTATTTAATTGATTTAATTTATTTAATTGATTTAATTGATTTAATTTATTTAATTGATTTAATTGATTTAATTTATTTAATTTATTTAATTGATTTAATTTATTTAATTTATTTAATTTATTTAATTTATTTAATTTATTTAATTTATTTAATTTATTTAATTTATTTAATTTATTTAATTTATTTAATTTATTTAATTTATTTAATTTATTTAATTTATTTAATTTATTTAATTTATTTAATTTATTTAATTTATTTAATTTATTTAATTTATTTAATTTATTTAATTTATTTAATTTATTTAATTTATTTAATTTATTTAATTTATTTAATTTATTTAATTTATTTAATTTATTTAATTTATTTAATTTATTTAATTGATTTAATATATTTAATTTATTTAATTTATTTAATTTATTTAATTGATTTAATTTATTTAATTGATTTAATTTATTGATTCAATTGATTCAATTGATTCAATTGATTCAATTGATTCAATTGATTCAATTGATTCAATTGATTCAATTGATTCAATTGATTCAATTGATTCAATTGATTCAATTGATTCAATTGATTCAATTGATTCAATTGATTCAATTGATTCAATTGATTCAATTGATTCAATTGATTCAATTGATTCAATTGATTCAATTGATTCAATTGATTCAATTGATTCAATTGATTCAATTGATTCAATTGATTCAATTGATTCAATTGATTCAATTGATTCAATTGATTCAATTGATTCAATTGATTCAATTGATTCAATTGATTCAATTGATTCAATTGATTCAATTGATTCAATTGATTCAATTGATTCAATTGATTCAATTGATTCAATTGATTCAATTGATTCAATTGATTCAATTGATTCAATTGATTCAATTGATTCAATTGATTCAATTGATTCAATTGATTCAATTGATTCAATTGATTCAATTGATTCAATTGATTCAATTGATTCAATTGATTCAATTGATTCAATTGATTCAATTGATTCAATTGATTCAATTGATTCAATTGATTCAATTGATTCAATTGATTCAATTGATTCAATTGATTCAATTGATTCAATTGATTCAATTGATTCAATTGATTCAATTGATTCAATTGATTCAATTGATTCAATTGATTCAATTGATTCAATTGATTCAATTGATTCAATTGATTCAATTGATTCAATTGATTCAATTGATTCAATTGATTCAATTGATTGAATTGATTTAATTTATTTAATTTATTTAATTTATTTAATTTATTTAATTTATTTAATTTATTTAATTTATTTAATTTATTTAATTTATAGTTTATTTATTTAATTTATTTAATTTATATTTTATTTATTTAATTTATTTAATTTATAGTTTATTTATTTAATTTATTTAATTTATAGTTTATTTATTTAATTTATTTAATTTATAGTTTATTTATTTAATTTATAGTTTATTTATTTAATTTATAGTTTATTTATTTAATTTATTTAATTTATAGTTTATTTATTTAATTTATTTAATTTATAGTTTATTTATTTAATTTATTTAATTTATAGTTTATTTATTTAATTTATTTAATTTATAGTTTATTTATTTAATTTATAGTTTATTTATTTAATTTATTTAATTTATAGTTTATTTATTTAATTTATTTAATTTAGAGTTTATTTGTTTAATTTATTTAATTTATAGTTTATTTATTTAATTTATTTAATTTATAGTTTATTTATTTAATTTATTTAATTTATAGTTTATTTATTTAATTTATTTAATTTATAGTTTATTTATTTAATTTATTTAATTTATAGTTTATTTATTTAATTTATTTAATTTATAGTTTATTTATTTAATTTATTTAATTTATAGTTTATTTATTTAATTTATTTAATTTATAGTTTATTTATTTAATTTATTTAATTTATAGTTTATTTATTTAATTTATAGTTTATTTATTTAATTTATTTAATTTATAGTTTATTTATTTAATTTATTTAATTTATAGTTTATTTATTTAATTTATTTAATTTGTAGTTTATTTATTTAATTTATATAATTTATTTAATTTATTTAATTTATTTAATTTATTTAATTTATTTAATTTATTTAATTTATTTAATTTATTTAATTTATTTAATTTATTTAATTTATTTAATTTATTTAATTTATTTAATTTATTTAATTTATTTAATTTATTTAATTTATTTAATTTATTTAATTTATTTAATTTATTTAATTTATTTAATTTATTTAATTTATTTAATTTATTTAATTTATTTAATTTATTTAATTTATTTAATTTATTTAATTTATTTAATTTATTTAATTTATTTAATTTATTTAATTTATTTAATTTATTTAATTTATTTAATTTATTTAATTTATTTAATTTATTTAATTTATTTAATTTATTTAATTTATTTAATTTACTTAATTTATTTAATTTATTTAATTTATTTAATTTACTTAATTTATTTAATTTATTTAATTTATTTAATTTATTTAATTTATTTAATTTATTTAATTTATTTAATTTATTTAATTTATTTAATTTATTTAATTTATTTAATTTATTTAATTTATTTAATTTATTTAATTTATTTAATTTATTTAATTTATTTAATTTATTTAATTTATTTAATTTATTTAATTTATTTAATTTATTTAATTTATTTAATTTATTTAATTTATTTAATTTATTTAATTTATTTAATTTATTTAATTTATTTAATTTATTTAATTTATTTAATTTATTTAATTTATTTAATTTATTTAATTTATTTAATTTATTTAATTTATTTAATTTATTTAATTTATTTAATTTATTTAATTTATTTAATTTATTTAATTTATTTAATTTATTTAATTTATTTAATTTATTTAATTTATTTAATTTATTTAATTTATTTAATTTATTTAATTTATTTAATTTATTTAATTTATTTAATTTATTTAATTTATTTAATTTATTTAATTTATTTAATTTATTTAATTTATTTAATTTATTTAATTTATTTAATTTATTTAATTTATTTAATTTATTTAATTTATTTAATTTATTTAATTTATTTAATTTATTTAATTTATTTAATTTATTTAATTTATTTAATTTATTTAATTTATTTAATTTATTTAATTTATTTAATTTATTTAATTTATTTAATTTATTTAATTTATTTAATTTATTTAATTTATTTAATTTATTTAATTTATTTAATTTATTTAATTTATTTAATTTATTTAATTTATTTAATTTATTTAATTGATTTAATTTATTTTATTGATTTAATTGATTTAATTGATTTAATTGATTTAATTGATTTAATTGATTTAATTGATTTAATTTATTTAATTTATTTAATTGATTTAATTTATTTAATTGATTTAATTTATTTAATTGATTTAATTTATTTAATTTATTTAATTTATTTAATTTATTTAATTTATTTAATTTATTTAATTTATTTAATTTATTTAATTTATTTAATTTATTTAATTTATTTAATTTATTTAATTTATTTAATTTATTTAATTTATTTAATTTATTTAATTTATTTAATTTATTTAATTTATTTAATTTATTTAATTTATTTAATTTATTTAATTTATTTAATTTATTTAATTTATTTAATTTATTTAATTTATTTAATTGATTTAATTTATTTAATTTATTTTATTGATTTTATTGATTTAATTGATTTAATTGATTTAATTGATTTAATTGATTTAATTGATTTAATTGATTTAATTTATTTAATTTATTTAATTGATTTAATTTATTTAATTGATTTAATTTATTTAATTGATTTAATTTATTTAATTGACTTAATTTATTTAATTGATTTAATTTATTTAATTGATTTAATTTATTTAATTGATTTAATTTATTTAATTGATTTAATTTATTTAATTGATTTAATTTATTTAATTGATTTAATTTATTTAATTGATTTAATTTTTTAATTGATTTAATTTATTTAATTGATTTAATTTATTTAATTGATTTAATTTATTTAATTGATTTAATTTATTTAATTGATTTAATTTATTTAATTGATTTAATTTATTTAATTGATTTAATTTATTTAATTGATTTAATTTATTTAATTGATTTAATTTATTTAATTGATTTAATTGATTTAATTTATTTAATTGATTTAATTTATTTAATTGATTTAATTTATTTAATTGATTTAATTTATTTAATTGATTTAATTTATTTAATTGATTTAATTTATTTAATTGATTTAATTTATTTAATTGATTTAATTTATTTAATTGATTTAATTTATTTAATTGATTTAATTTATTTAATTGATTTAATTTATTTAATTGATTTAATTTATTTAATTGATTTAATTTATTTAATTTATTTAATTTATTTAATTTATTTAATTTATTTAATTTATTTAATTTATTTAATTTATTTAATTTATTTAATTTATTTAATTTATTTAATTTATTTAATTTATTTAATTTATTTAATTTATTTAATTTATTTAATTTATTTAATTTATTTAATTTATTTAATTTATTTAATTTATTTAATTTATTTAATTTATTTAATTTATTTAATTTATTTAATTTGTTTAATTTATTTAATTTATTTAATTTATTTAATTTATTTAATTTATTTAATTTATTTAATTTATTTAATTTATTTAATTTATTTAATTTATTTAATTTATTTAATTTATTTAATTTATTTAATTTATTTAATTTATTTAATTTATTTAATTTATTTAATTTATTTAATTTATTTAATTTATTTAATTTATTTAATTTATTTAATTTATTTAATTTATTTAATTTATTTAATTTATTTAATTTATTTAATTTATTTAATTTATTTAATTTATTTAATTTATTTAATTTATTTAATTTATTTAAATTTATTTAATTTATTTAATTTATTTAATTTATTTAATTTATTTAATTTATTTAATTTATTTAATTTATTTAATTTATTTAATTTATTTAATTTATTTAATTTATTTAATTTATTTAATTTATTTAATTTATTTAATTTATTTAATTTATTTAATTTATTTAATTTATTTAATTTATTTAATTTATTTAATTTATTTAATTTATTTAATTTATTTAATTTATTTAATTTATTTAATTTATTTAATTTATTTAATTTATTTAATTTATTTAATTTATTTAATTTATTTAATTTATTTAATTTATTTAATTTATTTAATTTATTTAATTTATTTAATTTATTTAATTTATTTAATTTATTTAATTTATTTAATTTATTTAATTTATTTAATTTATTTAATTTATTTAATTTATTTAATTTATTTAATTTATTTAATTTATTTAATTTATTTAATTTATTTAATTTATTTAATTTATTTAATTTATTTAATTTATTTAATTGATTTAATTTATTTAATTGATTTAATTTATTTAATTGATTTAATTTATTTAATTGATTTAATTTATTTAATTGATTTAATTTATTTAATTTATTTAATTGATTTAATTTATTTAATTGATTTAATTTATTTAATTGATTTAATTTATTTAATTGATTTAATTTATTTAATTGATTTAATTTATTTAATTGATTTAATTTATTTAATTGATTTAATTTATTTAATTGATTTAATTTATTTAATTGATTTAATTTATTTAATTGATTTAATTTATTTAATTGATTTAATTTATTTAATTGATTTAATTTATTTAATTGATTTAATTTATTTAATTGATTTAATTTATTTAATTTATTTAATTGATTTAATTTATTTAATTGATTTAATTTATTTATTGATTTAATTGATTTAATTTATTTAATTTATTTAATTGATTTAATTGATTTAATTTATTTAATTTATTTAATTGATTTAATTGATTTAATTGATTTAATTGATTTAATTGATTTAATTGATTTAATTTATTTAATTTATTTAATTTATTTAATTTATTTAATTTATTTAATTTATTTAATTTATTTAATTTATTTAATTTATTTAATTTATTTAATTTATTTAATTTATTTAATTTATTTAATTTATTTATTTATTTAATTTATTTAATTTATTTAATTTATTTAATTTATTTAATTTATTTAATTTATTTAATTTATTTAATTTATTTAATTTATTTAATTTATTTAATTTATTTAATTTATTTAATTTATTTAATTTATTTAATTTATTTAATTTATTTAATTTATTTATTTATTTAATTTATTTAATTTATTTAATTTATTTAATTTATTTAATTTATTTAATTTATTTAATTTATTTAATTTATTTAATTTATTTAATTTATTTAATTTATTTAATTTATTTAATTTATTTAATTTATTTAATTTATTTAATTTATTTAATTTATTTAATTTATTAATTTATTTAATTTATTTAATTTATTTAATTTATTTAATTTATTTAATTTATTTAATTTATTTAATTTATTTAATTTATTTAATTTATTTAATTTATTTAATTTATTTAATTTATTTAATTTATTTAATTTATTTAATTTATTTAATTTATTTAATTTATTTAATTTATTTAATTTATTTAATTTATTTAATTTATTTAATTTATTTAATTTATTTAATTTATTTAATTTATTTAATTTATTTAATTTATTTAATTTATTTAATTTATTTAATTTATTTAATTTATTTAATTTATTTAATTTATTTAATTTATTTAATTTATTTAATTTATTAATTTAATTTATTTATTTATTTAATTTATTTAATTTATTTAATTTATTTAATTTATTTAATTTACTTAATTTATTTAATTTACTTAATTTACTTAATTTACTTAATTTACTTAATTTACTTAATTTACTTAATTTACTTAATTTACTTAATTTACTTAATTTACTTAATTTACTTAATTTACTTAATTTATTTAATTTATTTAATTTATTTAATTGATTTAATTGATTTAATTGATTTAATTGATTTAATTGATTTAATTGATTTAATTGATTTAACTGATTTAATTGATTTAATTGATTTAATTGATTTAATTGATTTAATTGATTTAGTTGATTTAATTGATATAATTGATATAATTGATATAATTGATATAATTGATATAATTGATATAATTGATATAATTGATATAATTGATTTAATTGATTTAATTGATATAATTGATATAATTGATTTAATTGATATAATTGATTTAATGATTTAATTGATTTAATTGATTTATTGATTTAATTGATTTAATTGATTTAATTGATTTAATTGATTTAATTGATTTAATTGATTTAATTGATTTAATTGATTTAATTGATTTAATTGATTTAATTGATTTAATTGATTTAATTGATTTAATTGATTTAATTGATATAATTGATATAATAGATTCAATTGATTCAATTGATTCAATTGATTCAATTGATTCAATTGATTCAATTGATTCAATTGATTCAATTGATTCAATTGATTCAATTGATTCAATTGATTCAATTGATTCAATTGATTCAATTGATTCAATTGATTCAATTGATTCAATTGATTCAATTGATTCAATTGATTCAATTGATTCAATTGATTCAATTGATTCAATTGATTCAATTGATTCAATTGATTCAATTGATTCAATTGATTCAATTGATTCAATTGATTCAATTGATTCAATTGATTCAATTGATTCAATTGATTCAATTGATTCAATTGATTCAATTGATTCAATTGATTCAATTGATTCAATTGATTCAATTGATTCAATTGATTCAATTGATTCAATTGATTCAATTGATTCAATTGATTCAATTGATTCAATTGATTCAATTGATTCAATTGATTCAATTGATTCAATTGATTCAATTGATTCAATTGATTCAATTGATTCAATTGATTCAATTGATTCAATTGATTCAATTGATTCAATTGATTCAATTGATTCAATTGATTCAATTGATTCAATTGATTCAATTGATTCAATTGATTCAATTGATTCAATTGATTCAATTGATTCAATTGATTCAATTGATTCAATTGATTCAATTGATTCAATTGATTCAATTGATTCAATTGATTCAATTGATTCAATTGATTCAATTGATTTAATTGATTTAATTGATTCAATTGATTCAATTGATTCAATTGATTCAATTGATTCAATTGATTCAATTGATTCAATTGATTCAATTGATTCAATTGATTCAATTGATTCAATTGATTCAATTGATTCAATTGATTCAATTGATTCAATTGATTTAATTTATTTAATTTATTTAATTTATTTAATTTATTTAATTTATTTAATTTATTTAATTTATTTAATTTATTTAATTTATTTAATTTATAGTTTATTTATTTAATTTATTTAATTTATAGTTTATTTATTTAATTTATTTAATTTATAGTTTATTTATTTAATTTATTTAATTTATAGTTTATTTATTTAATTTATTTAATTTATAGTTTATTTATTTAATTTATTTAATTTATAGTTTATTTATTTAATTTATAGTTTATTTATTTAATTTATTTAATTTATAGTTTATTTATTTAATTTATTTAATTTATAGTTTATTTATTTAATTTATTTAATTTATAGTTTATTTATTTAATTTATTTAATTTATAGTTTATTTATTTAATTTATTTAATTTATAGTTTATTTGTTTAATTTATTTAATTTATAGTTTATTTGTTTAATTTATTTAATTTATAGTTTATTTATTTAATTTATTTAATTTATAGTTTATTTATTTAATTTATTTAATTTATAGTTTATTTATTTAATTTATTTAATTTATAGTTTATTTATTTAATTTATTTAATTTATAGTTTATTTATTTAATTTATTTAATTTATAGTTTATTTATTTAATTTATTTAATTTATAGTTTATTTATTTAATTTATTTAATTTATAGTTTATTTATTTAATTTATTTAATTTATAGTTTATTTATTTAATTTATAGTTTATTTATTTAATTTATTTAATTTATAGTTTATTTATTTAATTTATTTAATTTATAGTTTATTTATTTAATTTATTTAATTTGTAGTTTATTTATTTAATTTATTTAATTTATATAATTTATTTAATTTATTTAATTTATTTAATTTATTTAATTTATTTAATTTATTTAATTTATTTAATTTATTTAATTTATTTAATTTATTTAATTTATTTAATTTATTTAATTTATTTAATTTATTTAATTTATTTAATTTATTTAATTTTCTTAATTTATTTAATTTATTTAATTTATTTAATTTATTTAATTTATTTAATTTATTTAATTTATTTAATTTATTTAATTTATTTAATTTATTTAATTTATTAAATTTATTAAATTTATTTAATTTATTAAATTTATTTAGTTTATTTAATTTATTTAATTTATTAAATTTATTTAATTTATTTAATTTATTTAATTTATTTAATTTATTTAATTTATTTAATTTATTTAATTTATTAATTTATTTAATTTATTTAATTTATTTAATTTATTTAATTTATTTAATTTATTTAATTTATTTAATTTATTTAATTTATTTAATTTATTTAATTTATTTAATTTATTTAATTTATTTAATTTATTTAATTTATTTAATTTATTTAATTTATTTAATTTATTTAATTTATTTAATTTATTTAATTTATTTAATTTATTTAATTTATTTAATTTATTTAATTTATTTAATTTATTTAATTTATTTAATTTATTTAATTTATTTAATTTATTTAATTTATTTAATTTATTTAATTTATTTAATTTATTTAATTTATTTAATTTATTTAATTTATTTAATTTATTTAATTTATTTAATTTATTTAATTTATTTAATTTATTTAATTTATTTAATTTATTTAATTTATTTAATTTATTTAATTTATTTAATTTATTTAATTTATTTAATTTATTTAATTTATTTAATTTATTTAATTT
This sequence comes from Diaprepes abbreviatus, assembly GCA_034092305.1. Taxonomy (NCBI): domain Eukaryota; kingdom Metazoa; phylum Arthropoda; class Insecta; order Coleoptera; family Curculionidae; genus Diaprepes; species Diaprepes abbreviatus. Next base: position 17,115 of record JASJET010000524.1, on the reverse strand, counting down.
ATTTAATTTATTTAATTTATTTAATTTATTTAATTTATTTAATTTATTTAATTTATTTAATTTATTTAATTTATTTAATTTATTTAATTTATTTAATTTATTTAATTTATTTAATTTATTTAATTTATTTAATTTATTTAATTTATTTAATTTATTTAATTTATTTAATTTATTTAATTTATTTAATTTATTTAATTTATTTAATTGATTTAATTTATTTAATTGATTTAATTGATTTAATTGATTTAATTTATTTAATTTATTTAATTGATTTAATTGATTTAATTTATTTAATTTATTTAATTGATTTAATTTATTTAATTGATTTAATTTATTTAATTGATTTAATTTATTTAATTGATTTAATTGATTTAATTGATTTAATTGATTTAATTTATTTAATTGATTTAATTGATTTAATTGATTTAATTGATTTAATTTATTTAATTTATTTAATTTATTTAATTGATTTAATTTATTTAATTGATTTAATTTATTTAATTTATTTAATTTATTTAATTGATTTAATTTATTTAATTTATTTAATTTATTTAATTTATTTAATTTATTTAATTTATTTAATTTATTTAATTTATTTAATTTATTTAATTTATTTAATTTATTTAATTTATTTAATTTATTTAATTTATTTAATTTATTTAATTTATTTAATTTATTTAATTTATTTAATTTATTTAATTTATTTAATTTATTTAATTTATTTAATTTATTTAATTTATTTAATTTATTTAATTTATTTAATTTATTTAATTATTTAATTTATTTAATTTATTTAATTTATTTAATTTATTTAATTTATTTAATTTATTTAATTTATTTAATTTATTTAATTTATTTAATTTATTTAATTTATTTAATTTATTTAATTTATTTAATTTATTTAATTTATTTAATTTATTTAATTTATTTAATTTATTTAATTTATTTAATTTATTTAATTTATTTAATTTATTTAATTTATTTAATTTATTTAATTTATTTAATTTATTTAATTTATTTAATTTATTTAATTTATTTAATTTATTTAATTTATTTAATTTATTTAATTTATTTAATTTATTTAATTTATTTAATTTATTTAATTTATTTAATTTATTTAATTTATTTAATTTATTTAATTTATTTAATTTATTTAATTTATTTAATTTATTTAATTTATTTAATTTATTTAATTTATTTAATTTATTTAATTTATTTAATTTATTTAATTTATTTAATTTATTTAATTTATTTAATTTATTTAATTTATTTAATTTATTTAATTTATTTAATTTATTTAATTTATTTAATTTATTTAATTTATTTAATTTATTTAATTTATTTAATTTATTTAATTTATTTAATTTATTTAATTTATTTAATTTATTTAATTTATTTAATTATTTAATTTATTTAATTTATTTAATTTATTTAATTTATTTAATTTATTTAATTTATTTAATTTATTTAATTTATTTAATTTATTTAATTTATTTAATTTATTTAATTTATTTAATTTATTTAATTTATTTAATTTATTTAATTTATTTAATTTATTTAATTTATTTAATTTATTTAGTTTATTTAGTTTATTTAATTTATTTAATTTATTTAATTTATTTAATTTATTTAATTTATTTAATTTATTTAATTTATTTAATTTATTTAATTTATTTAATTTATTTAATTTATTTAATTTATTTAATTTATTTAATTTATTTAATTTATTTAATTTATTTAATTTATTTAATTTATTTAATTTATTTAATTTATTTAATTTATTTAATTTATTTAATTTATTTAATTTATTAATTTATTTAATTTATTTAATTTATTTAATTTATTTAATTTATTTAATTTATTTAATTTATTTAATTTACTTAATTTATTTAATTTACTTAATTTATTTAATTTACTTAATTTACTTAATTTACTTAATTTACTTAATTTACTTATTTACTTAATTTACTTAATTTACTTAATTTACTTAATTTACTTAATTTACTTAATTTACTTAATTTATTTAATTTATTTAATTTATTTAATTTATTTAATTTATTTAATTTATTTAATTTATTTAATTTATTTAATTTATTTAATTTATTTAATTTATTTAATTTATTTAATTTATTTAATTTATTTTATTTATTTAATTTATTTAATTTATTTAATTTATTTAATTTATTTAATTTATTTAATTTATTTAATTTATTTAATTTATTTAATTGATTTAATTTATTTAATTGATTTAATTTATTTAATTGATTTAATTTATTTAATTGATTTAATTTATTTAATTGATTTAATTTATTTAATTGATTTAATTTATTTAATTGATTTAATTTATTTAATTGATTTAATTTATTTAATTGATTTAATTTATTTAATGATTTAATTGATTTAATTTATTTAATTGATTTAATTTATTTAATTTATTTAATTGATTTAATTTATTTAATTGATTTAATTTATTTAATTGATTTAATTGATTTAATTGATTTAATTTATTTAATTGATTTAATTGATTTAATTGATTTAATTGATTTAATTGATTTAATTGATTTAATTGATTTAATTGATTTAATTGATTTAATTGATTTAATTGATTTAATTGATTTAATTTATTTAATTTATTTAATTTATTTAATTTATTTAATTTATTTAATTTATTTAATTTATTTAATTTATTTAATTTATTTAATTTATTTAATTTATTTAATTTATTTAATTTATTTAATTATTTAATTTATTTAATTTATTTAATTTATTTAATTATTTAATTTATTTAATTTATTTAATTTATTTAATTTATTTAATTTATTTAATTTATTTAATTTATTTAATTTATTTAATTTATTTAATTTATTTAATTTATTTAATTTATTTAATTTATTTAATTTATTTAATTTATTTAATTTATTTAATTTATTTAATTTATTTAATTTATTTAATTTATTTAATTTATTTAATTTATTTAATTTATTTAATTTATTTAATTTATTTAATTTATTTAATTTATTTAATTTATTTAATTTATTTAATTTATTTAATTTATTTAATTTATTTAATTTATTTAATTTATTTAATTTATTTAATTTATTTAATTTATTTAATTTATTTAATTTATTTAATTTATTTAATTTATTTAATTTATTTAATTTATTTAATTTATTTAATTTATTTAATTTATTTAATTTATTTAATTTATTTAATTTATTAATTTACTTAATTTACTTAATTTACTTAATTTACTTAATTTATTTAATTTACTTAATTTACTTAATTTACTTAATTTACTTAATTTACTTTACTTAATTTACTTAATTTACTTAATTTACTTAATTTACTTAATTTAGTTAATTTAGTTAATTTATTTAATTTATTTAATTTATTTAATTTATTTAATTTATTTAATTTATTTAATTTATTTAATTTATTTAATTTATTTAATTTATTTAATTTATTTAATTTATTTAATTTATTTAATTTATTTAATTTATTTAATTTATTTAATTTATTTAATTTATTTAATTTATTTAATTTATTTAATTTATTTAATTTATTTAATTTATTTAATTTATTTAATTTATTTAATTTATTTAATTTATTTAATTTATTTAATTTATTTAATTTATTTAATTTATTTAATTTATTTAATTTATTTAATTTATTTAATTTATTTAATTTATTTAATTTATTTAATTTATTTAATTTATTTAATTGATTTAATATATTTAATTTATTTAATTTATTTAATTGATTTAATTGATTTAATTGATTTAATTTATTTAATTGATTTAATTGATTTAATTGATTTAATTTATTTAATTGATTTAATTTATTTAATTGATTTAATTTATTTAATTGATTTAATTTATTTAATTTATTTAATTTATTTAATTGATTTAATTTATTTAATTTATTTAATTTATTTAATTGATTTAATTTATTTAATTTATTTAATTGATTTAATTTATTTAATTGATTTAATTTATTTAATTGATTTAATTTATTTAATTGATTTAATTTATTTAATTTATTTAATTTATTTAATTGATTTAATTGATTTAATTTATTTAATTTATTTAATTATTTAATTTATTTAATTTATTTAATTTATTTAATTTATTTAATTTATTTAATTTATTTAATTTATTTAATTTATTTAATTTATTTAATTTATTTAATTTATTTAATTTATTTAATTTATTTAATTTATTTAATTTATTTAATTTATTTAATTTATTTAATTTATTTAATTTATTTAATTTATTTAATTTATTTAATTTATTTAATTTATTTAATTTATTTAATTTATTTAATTTATTTATTTATTTAATTATTTAATTTATTTAATTTTTAATTATTTAATTTATTTAATTTATTTAATTTATTTAATTTATTTAATTTATTTAATTTATTTAATTTATTTAATTTATTTAATTGATTTAATTTATTTAATTGATTTAATTGATTTAATTGATTTAATTGATTTAATTGATTTAATTGATTTAATTGATTTAATTGATTTAATTGATTTAATTGATTTAATTGATTTAATTGATTTAATTGATTTAATTGATTTAATTGATTTAGTTGATTTAGTTGATTTAATTGATATAATTGATATAATTGATATAATTGATATAATTGATTTAATTGATTAATTGATATAATTGATATAATTGATTTAATTGATTTAATTGATATAATTGATTTAAATTGATTTAATTGATTTAATTGATTTAATTGATTTAATTGATTTAATTGATTTAATTGTTTTAATGATTTAATTGATTTAATTGATTTAATTGATTTAATTGATTTAATTGATTTAATTGATTTAATTGATTTAATTGATTTAATTGATTTAATTGATTTAATTGATTTAATTGATTTAATTGATTTAATTGATATAATTGATTTAATTGATTTAATTGATTTAATTGATATAATTGATATAATAGATTCAATTGATTCAATTGATTCAATTGATTCAATTGATTCAATTGATTCAATTGATTCAATTGATTCAATTGATTCAATTGATTCAATTGATTCAATTGATTCAATTGATTCAATTGATTCAATTGATTCAATTGATTCAATTGATTCAATTGATTCAATTGATTCAATTGATTCAATTGATTCAATTGATTCAATTGATTCAATTGATTCAATTGATTCAATTGATTCAATTGATTCAATTGATTCAATTGATTCAATTGATTCAATTGATTCAATTGATTCAATTGATTCAATTGATTCAATTGATTCAATTGATTCAATTGATTCAATTGATTCAATTGATTCAATTGATTCAATTGATTCAATTGATTCAATTGATTCAATTGATTCAATTGATTCAATTGATTCAATTGATTTAATTGATTCAATTGATTCAATTGATTCAATTGATTCAATTGATTCAATTGATTCAATTGATTCAATTGATTCAATTGATTCAATTGATTCAATTGATTCAATTGATTCAATTGATTCAATTGATTCAATTGATTCAATTGATTCAATTGATTGAATTGATTTAATTTATTTAATTTATTTAATTTATTTAATTTATTTAATTATTTATTTATTAATTTATTTAATTTATTTAATTTATTTAATTTATAGTTTATTTATTTAATTTATTTAATTTATAGTTTATTTATTTAATTTATTTAATTTATAGTTTATTTATTTAATTTATTTAATTTATAGTTTATTTATTTAATTTATTTAATTTATAGTTTAATTATTTAATTTATTTAATTTATAGTTTATTTATTTAATTTATAGTTTATTTATTTAATTTATTTAATTTATAGTTTATTTATTTAATTTATTTAATTTATAGTTTATTTATTTAATTTATTTAATTTATAGTTTATTTATTTAATTTATTTAATTTATAGTTTATTTATTTAATTTATAGTTTATTTATTTAATTTATTTAATTTATAGTTTATTTATTTAATTTATTTAATTTATAGTTTATTTGTTTAATTTATTTAATTTATAGTTTATTTATTTAATTTATTTAATTTATAGTTTATTTATTTAATTTATTTAATTTATAGTTTATTTATTTAATTTATTTAATTTATAGTTTATTTATTTAATTTATTTAATTTATAGTTTATTTATTTAATTTATTTAATTTATAGTTTATTTATTTAATTTATTTAATTTATAGTTTATTTATTTAATTTATTTAATTTATAGTTTATTTATTTAATTTATTTAATTTATAGTTTATTTATTTAATTTATAGTTTATTTATTTAATTTATTTAATTTATAGTTTATTTATTTAATTTATTTAATTTATAGTTTATTTATTTAATTTATTTAATTTGTAGTTTATTTATTTAATTTATTTAATTTATATAATTTATTTAATTTATTTAATTTATTTAATTTATTTAATTTATTTAATTTATTTAATTTATTTAATTTATTTAATTTATTTAATTTATTTAATTTATTTAATTTATTTAATTTATTTAATTTATTTAATTTATTTAATTTATTTAATTTATTTAATTTATTTAATTTATTTAATTTATTTAATTTATTTAATTTATTTAATTTATTTAATTTATTTAATTTATTTAATTTATTTAATTTATTTAATTTATTTAATTTATTTAATTTATTTAATTTATTTAATTTATTTAATTTATTTAATTTATTTAATTTATTTAATTTATTTAATTTATTTAATTTATTTAATTTATTTAATTTATTTAATTTATTTAATTTATTTAATTTATTTAATTTATTTAATTTATTTAATTTATTTAATTTATTTAATTTATTTAATTTATTTAATTTATTTAATTTATTTAATTATTTAATTTATTTAATTTATTTAATTTATTTAATTTATTTAATTTATTTAATTTATTTAATTTATTTAATTTATTTAATTTATTTAATTTATTTAATTTATTTAATTTATTTAATTTATTTAATTTATTTAATTTATTTAATTTATTTAATTTATTTAATTTATTTAATTTATTTAATTTATTTAATTTATTTAATTTATTTAATTTATTTAATTTATTTAATTTATTTAATTAATTTAATTTATTTAATTTATTTAATTTATTTAATTTATTTAATTTATTTAATTTATTTAATTTATTTAATTTATTTAATTTATTTAATTTATTTAATTTATTTAATTTATTTAATTTATTTAATTTATTTAATTTATTTAATTTATTTAATTTATTTAATTTATTTAATTTATTTAATTTATTTAATTTATTTAATTTATTTAATTTATTTAATTTATTTAATTTATTTAATTTATTTAATTTATTTAATTGATTTAATTGATTTAATTGATTTAATTGATTTAATTGATTTAATTGATTTAATTGATTTAATTGATTTAATTGATTTAATTGATTTAATTGATTTAATTGATTTAATTGATTCAATTGATTCAATTGATTCAATTGATTCAATTGATTCAATTGATTCAATTGATTCAATTGATCAATTGATTCAATTGATTCAATTGATTCAATTGATTCAATTGATTCAATTGATTCAATTGATTCAATTGATTCAATTGATTCAATTGATTCAATTGATTCAATTGATTCAATTGATTCAATTGATTCAATTGATTCAATTGATTCAATTGATTCAATTGATTCAATTGATTCAATTGATTCAATTGATTCAATTGATTCAATTGATTCAATTGATTCAATTGATTCAATTGATTCAATTGATTCAATTGATTCAATTGATTCAATTGATTCAATTGATTCAATTGATTCAATTGATTCAATTGATTCAATTGATTCAATTGATTCAATTGATTCAATTGATTCAATTGATTCAATTGATTCAATTGATTCAATTGATTCAATTGATTCAATTGATTCAATTGATTCAATTGATTCAATTGATTCAATTGATTCAATTGATTCATTGATTCAATTGATTCAATTGATTCAATTGATTCAATTGATTCAATTGATTCAATTGATTCAATTGATTCAATTGATTCAATTGATTCAATTGATTCAATTGATTCAATTGATTCAATTGATTCAATTGATTCAATTGATTCAATTGATTCAATTGATTCAATTGATTCAATTGATTCAATTGATTCAATTGATTCAATTGATTCAATTGATTCAATTGATTCAATTGATTCAATTGATTCAATTGATTTAATTGATTCAATTGATTCAATTGATTCAATTGATTCAATTGATTCAATGATTCAATTGATTCAATTGATTCAATTGATTCAATTGATTCAATTGATTCAATTGATTCAATTGATTCAATTGATTCAATTGATTCAATTGATTGAATTGATTTAATTTATTTAATTTATTTAATTTATTTAATTTATTTAATTTATTTAATTTATTTAATTTATTTAATTTATTTAATTTATTTAATTTATTTAATTTATAGTTTATTTATTTAATTTATTTAATTTATAGTTTATTTATTTAATTTATTTAATTTATAGTTTATTTATTTAATTTATTTAATTTATAGTTTATTTATTTAATTTATTTAATTTATAGTTAATTATTTAATTTATTTAATTTATAGTTTATTTATTTAATTTATAGTTTATTTATTTAATTTATAGTTTATTTATTTAATTATTAATTTATAGTTTATTTATTTAATTTATTTAATTTATAGTTTATTTATTTAATTTATTTAATTTATAGTTTATTTATTTAATTTATTTAATTTATAGTTTATTTATTTAATTTATAGTTTATTTATTTAATTTATTTAATTTATAGTTATTTATTTAATTTATTTAATTTATATTTTATTTGTTTAATTTATTTAATTTATAGTTTATTTATTTAATTTATTTAATTTATAGTTTATTTATTTAATTTATTTAATTTATAGTTTATTTATTTAATTTATTTAATTTATAGTTTATTTATTTAATTTATTTAATTTATAGTTTATTTATTTAATTTATTTAATTTATAGTTTATTTATTTAATTTATTTAATTTATAGTTTATTTATTTAATTTATTTAATTTATAGTTTATTTATTTAATTTATTTAATTTATAGTTTATTTATTTAATTTATAGTTTATTTATTTAATTTATTTAATTTATAGTTTATTTATTTAATTTATTTAATTTATAGTTTATTTATTTAATTTATTTAATTTGTAGTTTATTTATTTAATTTATTTAATTTATATAATTTATTTAATTTATTTAATTTATTTAATTTATTTAATTTATTTAATTTATTTAATTTATTTAATTTATTTAATTTATTTAATTTATTTAATTTATTTAATTTATTTAATTTATTTAATTTATTTAATTTATTTAATTTATTTAATTTATTTAATTTATTTAATTTATTTAATTTATTTAATTTATTTAATTTATTTAATTTATTTAATTTATTTAATTTATTTAATTTATTTAATTTATTTAATTTATTTAATTATTTAATTTATTTAATTTATTTAATTTATTTAATTTATTTAATTTATTTAATTTATTTAATTTATTTAATTTATTTAATTTATTTAATTATTTAATTTATTTAATTTATTTAATTTATTTAATTTATTTAATTTATTTAATTTATTATTTAATTTATTTAATTTATTTAATTTATTTAATTTATTTAATTTATTTAATTTATTTAATTTATTTAATTTATTTAATTTATTTAATTTATTTAATTTATTTAATTTATTTAATTTATTTAATTTATTTAATTTATTTAATTTATTTAATTTATTTAATTTATTTAATTTATTTAATTTATTTAATTTATTTAATTTATTTAATTTATTTAATTTATTTAATTTATTTAATTTATTTAATTTATTTAATTAATTTAATTTATTTAATTAATTTAATTTATTTAATTTATTTAATTTATTTAATTTATTTAATTTATTTAATTTATTTAATTTATTTAATTTATTTAATTTATTTAATTTATTTAATTTATTTAATTTATTTAATTTATTTAATTTATTTAATTTATTTAATTTATTTAATTTATTTAATTTATTTAATTTATTTAATTTATTTAATTTATTTAATTTATTTAATTTATTTAATTTATTTAATTTATTTAATTTATTTAATTTATTTAATTTATTTAATTTATTTAATTTATTTAATTTATTTAATTTATTTAATTTATTTAATTTATTTAATTTATTTAATTGATTTAATTTATTTTATTGATTTAATTGATTTAATTGATTTAATTGATTTAATTGATTTAATTGATTTAATTGATTTAATTGATTTAATTGATTTAATTGATTTAATTGATTTAATTGATTTAATTGATTTAATTGATTTAATTTATTTAATTGATTTAATTTATTTAATTTATTTAATTTATTTAATTTATTTAATTTATTTAATTTATTTAATTTATTTAATTTATTTAATTTATTTAATTTATTTAATTTATTTAATTTATTTAATTTATTTAATTTATTTAATTTATTTAATTTATTTAATTTATTTAATTTATTTAATTTATTTAATTTATTTAATTTATTTAATTTATTTAATTTATTTAATTTATTTAATTTATTTAATTTATTTAATTTATTTAATTTATTTAATTTATTTAATTTATTTAATTGATTTAATTGATTTAATTTATTTAATTGATTTAATTGATTTAATTGATTTAATTGATTTAATTGATTTAATTGATTTAATTGATTTAATTGATTTAATTTATTTAATTTATTTAATTGATTTAATTTATTTAATTTATTTAATTGATTTAATTTATTAATTGATTTAATTTATTTAATTGATTTAATTTATTTAATTGATTTAATTTATTTAATTGATTTAATTTATTTAATTGATTTAATTTATTTAATTGATTTAATTTATTTAATTGATTTAATTTATTTAATTGATTTAATTTATTTAATTGATTTAATTTATTTAATTGATTTAATTTATTTAATTGATTTAATTTATTTAATTTATTTAATTTATTTAATTTATTTAATTTATTTAATTTATTTAATTTATTTAATTGATTTAATTTATTTAATTTATTTAATTTATTTAATTTATTTAATTTATTTAATTTATTTAATTTATTTAATTTATTTAATTTATTTAATTTATTTAATTTATTTAATTTATTTAATTTATTTAATTTATTTAATTTATTTAATTTATTTAATTTATTTAATTTATTTAATTTATTTAATTTATTTAATTTATTTAATTTATTTAATTATTTAATTTATTTAATTTATTTAATTTATTTAATTTATTTAATTTATTTAATTTATTTAATTTATTTAATTTATTTAATTTATTTAATTTATTTAATTTATTTAATTTATTTAATTTATTTAATTTATTTAATTTATTTAATTTATTTAATTTATTTAATTTATTTAATTTATTTAATTTATTTAATTTATTTAATTTATTTAATTTATTTAATTTATTTAATTTATTTAATTTATTTAATTTATTTAATTTATTTAATTTATTTAATTTATTTAATTTATTTAATTTATTTAATTTATTTAATTTATTTAATTTATTTAATTTATTTAATTTATTTAATTTATTTAATTTATTTAATTTATTTAATTTATTTAATTTATTTAATTTATTTAATTTATTTAATTTATTTAATTTATTTAATTTATTTAATTTATTTAATTTATTTAATTTATTTAATTTATTTAATTTATTTAATTTATTTAATTTATTTAATTTATTTAATTTATTTAATTTATTTAATTTATTTAATTTATTTAATTTATTTAATTTATTTAATTTATTTAATTTATTTAATTTATTTAATTTATTTAATTTATTTAATTTATTTAATTTATTTAATTTATTTAATTTATTTAATTTATTTAATTTATTTAATTTATTTAATTTATTTAATTTATTTAATTTATTTAATTTATTTAATTTATTTAATTTATTTAATTTATTTAATTTATTTAATTTATTTAATTTATTTAATTTATTTAATTTATTTAATTTATTTAATTTATTTAATTTATTTAATTTATTTAATTGATTTAATTTATTTAATTGATTTAATTTATTTAATTGATTTAATTTATTTAATTGATTTAATTTATTTAATTGATTTAATTTATTTAATTGATTTAATTTATTTAATTGATTTAATTTATTTAATTGATTTAATTTATTTAATTGATTTAATTTATTTAATTGATTTAATTTATTTAATTGATTTAATTTATTTAATTGATTTAATTTATTTAATTGATTTAATTTATTTAATTTATTTAATTGATTTAATTTATTTAATTGATTTAATTTATTTAATTGATTTAATTGATTTAATTTATTTAATTGATTTAATTGATTTAATTGATTTAATTTATTTAATTTATTTAATTGATTTAATTTATTTAATTTATTTAATTTATTTAATTTATTTAATTGATTTAATTTATTTAATTTATTTAATTGATTTAATTTATTTAATTGATTTAATTTATTTAATTTATTTAATTTATTTAATTGATTTAATTTATTTAATTTATTTAATTTATTTAATTTATTTAATTTATTTAATTTATTTAATTTATTTAATTTATTTAATTTATTTAATTTATTTAATTTATTTAATTTATTTAATTTATTTAATTTATTTAATTTATTTAATTTATTTAATTTATTTAATTTATTTAATTTATTTAATTTATTTAATTTATTTAATTTATTTAATTTATTTAATTTATTTAATTTATTTAATTTATTTAATTTATTTAATTTATTTAATTTATTTAATTTATTTAATTTATTTAATTTATTTAATTTATTTAATTTACTTAATTTATTTAATTTATTTATTTATTTAATTTATTTAATTTATTTAATTTATTTAATTTATTTAATTTATTTAATTTATTTAATTTATTTAATTTATTTAATTTATTTAATTTATTTAATTTATTTAATTTATTTAATTTATTTAATTTATTTAATTTATTTAATTTATTTAATTTATTTAATTTATTTAATTTATTTAATTTATTTAATTTATTTAATTTATTTAATTTATTTAATTTATTTAATTTATTTAATTTATTTAATTTATTTAATTTATTTAATTTATTTAATTTATTTAATTTATTTAATTTATTTAATTTATTTAATTTATTTAATTTATTTAATTTATTTAATTTATTTAATTTATTTAATTTATTTAATTTATTTAATTTATTTAATTTATTTAATTTATTTAATTTATTTAATTTATTTAATTTATTTAATTTATTTAATTTATTTAATTTATTTAATTTATTTAATTTATTTAATTTATTTAATTTATTTAATTTATTTAATTTATTTAATTTATTTAATTTATTTAATTTATTTAATTTATTTAATTTATTTAATTTATTTAATTTATTTAATTTATTTAATTTATTTAATTTATTTAATTTATTTAATTTATTTAATTTATTTAATTTATTTAATTTATTTAATTTATTTAAATTATTTAATTTATTTAATTTATTTAATTTATTTAATTTATTTAATTTATTTAATTTATTTAATTTATTTAATTTATTTAATTTATTTAATTTATTTAATTTATTTAATTTATTTAATTTATTTAATTTATTTAATTTATTTAATTTACTTAATTTATTTAATTTACTTAATTTACTTAATTTACTTAATTTACTTAATTTACTTAATTTACTTAATTTACTTAATTTACTTAATTTACTTAATTTACTTAATTTACTTAATTTACTTAATTTACTTAATTTACTTAATTTACTTAATTTACTTAATTTATTTAATTTATTTAATTTATTTAATTTATTTAATTTATTTAATTTATTTAATTTATTTAATTTATTTAATTTATTTAATTTATTTAATTTATTTAATTTATTTAATTTATTTAATTTATTTAATTTATTTAATTTATTTAATTTATTTAATTTATTTAATTTATTTAATTTATTTAATTTATTTAATTTATTTAATTTATTTAATTTATTTAATTTATTTAATTTATTTAATTTATTTAATTTATTTAATTTATTTAATTTATTTAATTTATTTAATTTATTTAATTTATTTAATTTATTTAATTTATTTAATTTATTTAATTTATTTAATTTATTTAATTTATTTAATTTATTTAATTTATTTAATTTATTTAATTTATTTAATTTATTTAATTTATTTAATTATTTAATTTATTTAATTTATTTAATTTATTTAATTTATTTAATTTATTTAATTTATTTAATTTATTTAATTTATTTAATTTATTTAATTTATTTAATTTATTTAATTTATTTAATTTATTTAATTTATTTAATTTATTTAATTTATTTAATTTATTTAATTTATTTAATTTATTTAATTTATTTAATTTATTTAATTTATTTAATTTATTTAATTTATTTAATTTATTTAATTTATTTAATTTATTTAATTTATTTAATTTATTTAATTTATTTAATTTATTTAATTTATTTATTTTTTTAATTTATTTAATTTATTTAATTTATTTAATTTATTTAATTTATTTAATTTATTTAATTTATTTAATTTATTTAATTTATTTAATTTATTTAATTTATTTAATTTATTTAATTTATTTAATTTATTTAATTTATTTAATTTATTTAATTTATTTAATTTATTTAATTTATTTAATTTATTTAATTTATTTAATTTATTTAATTTATTTAATTTATTTAATTTACTTAATTTATTTAATTTACTTAATTTACTTAATTTACTTAATTTACTTAATTTACTTAATTTACTTAATTTACTTAATTTACTTAATTTACTTAATTTACTTAATTTACTTAATTTACTTAAATTACTTAATTTACTTAATTTACTTAATTTACTTAATTTACTTAATTTACTTAATTTATTTAATTTATTTAATTTACTTAATTTATTTAATTTATTTAATTTATTTTAATTTATTTAATTTATTTAATTTATTTAATTTATTTAATTTATTTAATTTATTTAATTTATTTAATTTATTTAATTTATTAAATTTATTTAATTTATTTAATTTATTTAATTTATTTAATTTATTTAATTTATTTAATTTATTTAATTTATTTAATTTATTTAATTTATTTAATTTATTTAATTTATTTAATTTATTTAATTTATTTAATTTATTTAATTTATTTAATTTATTTAATTTATTTAATTTATTTAATTTATTTAATTTATTTAATTTATTTAATTTATTTAATTTATTTAATTTATTAATTTATTTAATTTATTTAATTTATTTAATTTATTTAATTTATTTAATTTTTTTAATTTATTTAATTTATTTAATTTATTTAATTTATTTAATTTTTTTAATTTATTTAATTTTTTTAATTTATTTAATTTATTTAATTTATTTAATTTATTTAATTTATTTAGTTAATTTAATTATAGTTTATTTATTTAATTTATTTAATTTATTTAATTTATTTAATTTATTTAATTTATTTAATTTATTTAATTTATTTAATTTATTTAATTTATTTAATTTATTTAATTTATTTAATTTATTTAATTTATTTAATTTATTTAATTTATTTAATTTATTTAATTTATTTAATTTATTTAATTTATTTAATTTATTTAATTTATTTAATTTATTTAATTTATTTAATTTATTTAATTTATTTAATTTATTTAATTTATTTAATTTATTTAATTTATTTAATTTATTTAATTTATTTAATTTATTTAATTTATTTAATTTATTTAATTTATTTAATTTATTTATTTATTTAATTTATTTAATTTATTTAATTTATTTAATTTATTTAATTTATTTAATTTATTAATTTATTTAATTTATTTAATTTATTTAATTTATTTAATTTATTTAATTTATTTAATTTATTTAATTTATTTAATTTATTTAATTTATTTAATTTATTTAATTTATTTAATTTATTTAATTTATTTAATTTATTTAATTTATTTAATTTATTTAATTTATTTAATTTATTTAATTTATTTAATTTATTTAATTTATTTAATTTATTTAATTTATTTAATTTATTTAATTTATTTAATTTATTTAATTTATTTAATTTATTTAATTTATTTAATTTATTTAATTTATTTAATTTATTTAATTTATTTAATTTATTTAATTTATTTAATTTATTTAATTTATTTAATTTATTTAATTTATTTAATTTATTTAATTTATTTAATTTATTTAATTTATTTAATTTATTTAATTTATTTAATTTATTTAATTTATTTAATTTATTTAATTTATTTAATTTATTTCATTTATTTAATTTATTTGATTTATTTGATTTATTTATTTATTTAATTTATTTAATTTATTTAATTTATTTAATTTATTTAATTTACTTAATTTACTTAATTTACTTATTTATTTAATTTACTTAATTTACTTAATTTATTTAATTTATTTAATTTATTTAATTTATTTAATTTATTTAATTTATTTAATTTATTTAATTATTTAATTTATTTAATTTATTTAATTTATTTAATTTATTTAATTTATTTAATTTATTTAATTTATTTAATTTATTTAATTTATTTAATTTATTTAATTTTTTAATTTTTTTAATTTATTTAATTTTGTTAATTTATTTAATTTATTTAATTTATTTAATTTATTTAATTTATTTAATCTATTTAATCTATTTAATTTATTTAATCTATTTAATCTATTTAATCTATTTAATCTATTTAATCTATTTAATCTATTTAATCTATTTAATCTATTTAATCTATTTAATCTATTTAATCTATTTAATCTATTTAATCTATTTAATCTATTTAATCTATTTAATCTATTTAATCTATTTAATCTATTTAATCTATTTAATCTATTTAATCTATTTAATCTATTTAATCTATTTAATCTATTTAATCTATTTAATCTATTTAATCTATTTAATCTATTTAATCTATTTAATCTATTTAATCTATTTAATCTATTTAATCTATTTAATCTATTTAATCTATTTAATCTATTTAATCTATTTAATCTATTTAATCTATTTAATCTATTTAATCTATTTAAT
>JASJET010000523.1:0-53313 GCA_034092305.1 Diaprepes abbreviatus | reverse complement strand
ATTTAATTTATTTAATTATTATTTAATTTAATTTAATTTATTTAATTTATTTAATTTATTTAATTTATTTAAATTATTTAATTTATTTAATTTATTTAATTTATTTAATTTATTTAATTATTCAATTTATTTAATTTATTTAATTTATTCAATTTATTCAATTTATTCAATTTATTCAATTTATTCAATTTATTCAATTTATTCAATTTATTCAATTTATTCAATTTATTCAATTTATTCAATTTATTCAATTTATTCAATTTATTCAATTTATTCAATTTATTCAATTTATTCAATTTATTCAATTTATTCAATTTATTCAATTTATTCAATTTATTCAATTTATTCAATTTATTCAATTTATTCAATTTATTCAATTTATTCAATTTATTCAATTTATTCAATTTATTCAATTTATTCAATTTATTCAATTTATTCAATTTATTCAATTTATTCAATTTATTCAATTTATTCAATTTATTCAATTTATTCAATTTATTCAATTTATTCAATTTATTCAATTTATTCAATTTATTCAATTTATTCAATTTATTCAATTTATTCAATTTATTCAATTTATTCAATTTATTCAATTTATTCAATTTATTCAATTTATTCAATTTATTCAATTTATTCAATTTATTCAATTTATTCAATTATTCAATTTATTCAATTTATTCAATTTATTCAATTTATTCAATTTATTCAATTTATTCAATTTATTCAATTTATTCAATTTATTCAATTTATTCAATTTATTCAATTTATTCAATTTATTCAATTTATTCAATTTATTCAATTTATTCAATTTATTCAATTTATTCAATTTATTCAATTTATTCAATTTATTCAATTTATTTAATTTATTTAATTTATTTAATTTATTTAATTTATTTAATTTATTTAATTTATTTAATTTATTTAATTTATTTAATTTATTTAATTTATTTAATTTATTTAATTTATTTAATTTATTCAATTTATTCAATTTATTCAATTATTTAATTTATTTAATTTATTTAATTTATTTAATTTATTTAATTTATTTAATTTATTTAATTTATTTAATTTATTAATTTATTTAATTTATTTAATTTATTTAATTTATTTAATTTATTTAATTTATTTAATTTATTTAATTTATTTAATTTATTTAATTTATTTAATTTATTTAATTTATTTAATTTATTTAATTTATTTAATTTATTTAATTTATTTAATTTATTTAATTTATTTAATTTATTTAATTTATTTAATTTATTTAATTTATTTAATTTATTTAATTTATTTAATTTATTTAATTTATTTAATTTATTTATTTATTTAGTTTATTTAATTTATTTAATTTATTTAGTTTATTTAATTTATTTAATTTATTAATTTCTTTAATTTATTTATTTGTTTAATTTCTTTAATTTATTTAATTTGTTTAATTTCTTTAATTTATTTAATTTGTTTAATTTCTTTAATTCCTTTAATTTGTTTAATTTCTTTAATTTCTTTAATTTATTTAATTTATTTATTTTGTTTAATTTCTTTAATTTATTTAATTTATTTAATTTATTTAATTTATTTAATTTATTTAATTTATTTAATTTATTTAATTTATCTAATTTATTTAATTTATTTAATTTATTTAATTTATTTAATTTATTTAATTTATTTAATTTATTTAATTTATTTAATTTATTTAATTTATTTAATTTATTTAATTTATTTAATTTATTTAATTTATTTAATTTATTTAATTTATTTAATTTATTTAATTTATTTAATTTATTAATTTATTCAATTTATTCAATTATTCAATTTATTCAATTTATTCAATTTATTCAATTTATTCAATTTATTCAATTATTCAATTTATTCAATAATTTATTCAATTATTCAATTTATTCAATTTATTCAATTTATTCAATTTATTCAATTTATTCAATTTATTCAATTTATTCAATTTATTCAATTTATTCAATTTATTCAATTTATTCAATTATTCAATTTATTCAATTTATTCAATTTATTCAATTTATTCAATTTATTCAATTTATTCAATTTATTCAATTTATTCAATTTATTCAATTTATTCAATTTATTCAATTTATTCAATTTATTCAATTTATTCAATTTATTCAATTTATTCAATTTATTCCATTTATTAAATTTATTCAATTTATTCAATTTATTCAATTATTCAATTTATTCAATTTATTCAATTTATTCAATTTATTCAATTTATTCAATTTATTCAATTTATTCAATTTATTCATTTATTCAATTTATTCAATTTATCAATTTATTCAATTTATTCAATTTATTCAATTTATTCAATTTATTCAATTATTCAATTTATTCAATTTATTCAATTTATTCAATTTATTCAATTTATTCAATTTATTCAATTTATTCAATTTATTCAATTTATTCAATTTATTCAATTTATTCAATTTATTCAATTTATTCATTTATTCAATTTATTCAATTTATTCAATTTATTCAATTTATTCAATTTATTCAATTTATTCAATTTATTCAATTTATTCAATTTATTCAATTATTCAATTTATTCAATTTATTCAATTTATTCAATTTATTCAATTTATTCAATTTATTCAATTTATTCAATTTATTCAATTTATTCAATTTATTCAATTTATTCAATTTATTCAATTTATTCAATTTATTCAATTTATTCAATTTATTCAATTTATTCAATTTATTCAATTTATTCAATTTATTCAATTTATTCAATTTATTCAATTTATTCAATTTATTCAATTTATTCAATTTATTCAATTTATTCAATTTATTCAATTTATTCAATTTATTCAATTTATTCAATTTATTCAATTTATTCAATTTATTCAATTTATTCAATTTATTCAATTTATTCAATTTATTCAATTTATTCAATTTATTCAATTTATTCAATTTATTCAATTTATTCAATTTATTCAATTTATTCAATTTATTCAATTTATTCAATTTATTCAATTTATTCAATTTATTCAATTTATTCAATTTATTTAATTTATTTAATTTATTTAATTTATTTAATTTATTTAATTTATTTAATTTATTTAATTTATTTAATTTATTTAATTTATTTAATTTATTTAATTTATTCAATTTATTCAATTTATTCAATTTATTCAATTTATTGAATTTATTCAATTTATTGAATTTATTTAATTTATTCAATTTATTGAATTTATTTAATTTATTTAATTTATTTAATTTATTTAATTTATTTAATTTATTTAATTTATTTAATTCATTTAATTTATTTAATTCATTTAATTCATTTAATTTATTTAATTTATTTAATTTATTTAATTTATTTAATTTATTTAATTCATTTAATTCATTTAATTCATTTAATTCATTTAATTCATTTAATTTATTTAATTTATTTAATTTATTTAATTTATTTAATTTATTTAATTTATTTAATTTATTTAATTTATTTAATTTATTTAATTTATTTAATTTATTTAATTTATTTAATTTATTCAATTTATTCAATTTATTCAATTTATTCAATTTATTGAATTTATTGAATTTATTGAATTTATTGAATTTATTGAATTTATTGAATTTATTGAATTTATTGAATTTATTGAATTTATTGAATTTATTGAATTTATTGAATTTATTGAATTTATTGAATTTATTCAATTTATTGAATTTATTCAATTTATTCAATTTATTCAATTTATTCAATTTATTCATTTATTCAATTTATTCAATTTATTCAATTTATTCAATTTATTCAATTTATTCAATTTATTCAATTTATTCAATTTATTCAATTTATTCAATTTAATCAATTTATTCAATTTATTCAATTTATTCAATTTATTCAATTATTCAATTTATTCAATTTATTCAATTTATTCAATTTATTCAATTTATTCAATTTATTCAATTTATTCATTTATTCAATTTATTCAATTTATTCAATTTATTCAATTTATTCAATTTATTCAATTTATTCAATTTATTCAATTTATTCAATTTATTCAATTTATTCAATTTATTCAATTTATTCAATTTATTCAATTTATTCAATTTATTCAATTTATTCAATTTATTCAATTTATTCAATTTATTCAATTTATTCAATTTATTCATTTATTCAATTTATTCAATTATTCAATTTATTCAATTTATTCAATTTATTCAATTTATTCAATTTATTCAATTTATTCAATTATTCAATTTATTCAATTTATTCAATTTATTCAATTTATTCAATTTATTCAATTTATTCAATTTATTCAATTTATTCAATTTATTCAATTTATTCAATTTATTCAATTTATTCAATTTATTCAATTTATTCAATTTATTCAATTTATTCAATTTATTCATTTATTCAATTTATTCAATTTATTCAATTTATTCAATTTATTCAATTTATTCAATTTATTGAATTTATTGAATTTATTTAATTTATTTAATTTATTTAATTTATTTAATTTATTTAATTTATTTAATTTATTTAATTTATTTAATTTATTTAATTTATTTAATTTATTTAATTTACTTAATTTATTTAATTTATTTCATTTATTTAATTTAATTAATTTATTTGATTTATTTAATTTATTTAATTATTTGATTTTTTTAATTTATTTATTTATTTGATTTTTTTAATTTATTTAATTTATTTGATTTATTTGATTTATTTAATTTATTTAATTTATTTAATTTATTTGATTTATTTAATTTATTTAATTTATTTGATTTATTTAATTTATTTAATTTATTTGATTTATTTAATTTATTTAATTATTTAATTTATTTAATTTATTTAATTTATTTAATTTACTTAATTTATTTAATTTACTTAATTTATTTAATTTACTTAATTTATTTAATTTATTTAGTTTATTTAATTTATTTAATTTATTTAGTTTATTTAATTTATTTAATTTATTTAATTTATTTAATTTATTTAATTTATTTAATTTATTTAATTTATTTAATTTATTTAATTTATTTAATTTATTTAATTTATTTAATTTATTTAATTTATTTAATTTATTTAATTTCTTTAATTTATTTAATTTATTTAATTTATTTAATTTATTTAATTTATTTAATTTATTTAATTTATTTAATTTATTTAATTTATTTAATTCATTTAATTGATTTAATTGATTTAATTTATTTAATTTATTTAATTCATTTAATTCATTTAATTCATTTAATTTATTTAATTCATTTAATTCATTAATTCATTTAATTTATTTAATTTATTTAATTTATTTAATTTATTTAATTTATTTAATTTATTTAATTTATTTAATTTATTTAATTTATTTAATTTATTTAATTTATTTAATTTATTCAATTTATTCAATTTATTCAATTTATTTAATTTATTGAATTTATTGAATTTATTGAATTTATTGAATTTATTGAATTTATTGAATTTATTCAATTTATTGAATTTATTCAATTTATTCAATTTATTCAATTTATTCAATTTATTCAATTTATTCAATTTATTCAATTATTCAATTATTCAATTTATTCAATTTATCAATTTATTCAATTTATTCAATTATTCAATTTATTCAATTTATTCAATTTATTCAATTTATTCAATTTATTCAATTTATTCAATTTATTCAATTTATTCAATTTATTCAATTTATTCAATTTATTCAATTTATTCAATTTATTCAATTTATTCAATTTATTCAATTTATTCAATTTATTCAATTTATTCAATTTATTCAATTTATTCAATTTATTCAATTTATTCAATTTATTCAATTTATTCAATTTATTCAATTTATTCAATTTATTCAATTTATTCAATTTATTCAATTTATTCAATTTATTCAATTTATTCAATTTATTCAATTTATTCAATTTATTCAATTTATTCAATTTATTCAATTTATTCAATTTATTCAATTTATTCAATTTATTCAATTTATTCAATTTATTCAATTTATTCAATTTATTCAATTTATTCAATTTATTCAATTTATTCAATTTATTCAATTTATTCAATTTATTCAATTTATTCAATTTATTCAATTTATTCAATTATTCAATTTATTCAATTTATTCAATTTATTCAATTTATTCAATTTATTCAATTTATTCAATTTATTCAATTTATTCAATTTATTCAATTTATTCAATTTATTCAATTTATTCAATTTATTCAATTTATTCAATTTATTCAATTTATTCAATTTATTCAATTTATTCAATTTATTCAATTTATTCAATTTATTCAATTTATTCAATTTATTCAATTTATTCAATTTATTCAATTTATTCAATTTATTCAATTTATTCATTTATTCAATTTATTCAATTTATTCAATTTATTCAATTTATTCAATTTATTCAATTTATTCAATTTATTCAATTTATTCAATTTATTCAATTTATTCAATTTATTCAATTTATTCAATTTATTCAATTTATTCAATTTATTTAATTTATTTAATTTATTTAATTTATTTAATTTATTTAATTTATTTAATTTATTTAATTTATTTAATTTATTTAATTTATTTAATTTATTTAATTTATTTAATTTATTCAATTTATTCAATTTATTCAATTTATTCAATTTATTGAATTTATTCAATTTATTGAATTTATTTAATTTATTCAATTTATTGAATTTATTTAATTTATTTAATTTATTTAATTTATTTAATTTATTTAATTTATTTAATTTATTTAATTCATTTAATTTATTTAATTCATTTAATTCATTTAATTTATTTATTTATTTAATTTATTTAATTTATTTAATTTATTTAATTCATTTAATTCATTTAATTCATTTAATTCATTTAATTCATTAATTTATTTAATTTATTTAATTTATTTAATTTATTTAATTTATTTAATTTATTTAATTTATTTAATTTATTTAATTATTTAATTTATTTAATTTATTTAATTTATTCAATTTATTCAATTTATTCAATTTATTCAATTTATTGAATTTATTGAATTTATTGAATTTATTGAATTTATTGAATTTATTGAATTTATTGAATTTATTGAATTTATTGAATTTATTGAATTTATTGAATTTATTGAATTTATTGAATTTATTGAATTTATTCAATTTATTGAATTTATTCAATTTATTCAATTTATTCAATTTATTCAATTTATTCAATTTATTCAATTTATTCAATTTATTCAATTTATTCAATTTATTCAATTTATTCAATTTATTCAATTTATTCAATTTATTCAATTTATTCAATTTATTCAATTTATTCAATTTATTCAATTTATTCAATTTATTCAATTTATTCAATTTATTCAATTTATTCAATTTATTCAATTTATTCAATTTATTCAATTTATTCAATTTATTCAATTTATTCAATTTATTCAATTTATTCAATTTATTCATTTATTCAATTTATTCAATTTATTCAATTTATTCAATTTATTCAATTTATTCAATTTATTCAATTTATTCAATTTATTCAATTTATTCAATTTATTCAATTTATTCAATTTATTCAATTTATTCAATTTATTCAATTTATTCAATTTATTCAATTTATTCAATTTATTCAATTTATTCAATTTATTCAATTTATTCAATTTATTCAATTTATTCAATTTATTCAATTATTCAATTTATTCAATTATTCAATTATTCAATTATTCAATTTATTCAATTTATTCAATTTATTCAATTTATTCAATTTATTCAATTTATTCAATTTATTCAATTTATTCAATTTATTCAATTTATTCAATTTATTCAATTTATTCAATTTATTCAATTTATTCAATTTATTCAATTTATTCAATTTATTCAATTTATTCAATTTATTCAATTTATTCAATTTATTCAATTTATTCAATTTATTGAATTTATTGAATTTATTTAATTTATTTAATTTATTTAATTTATTTAATTTATTTAATTTATTTAATTATTTAATTTATTTAATTTATTTAATTTATTTAATTTATTTAATTTACTTAATTTATTTAATTTATTTCATTTATTTAATTTAATTAATTTATTTGATTTATTTAATTTATTTAATTTATTTGATTTTTTTAATTTATTTAATTTATTTGATTTTTTTAATTTATTTAATTTATTTGATTTATTTGATTTATTTAATTTATTTAATTTATTTAATTTATTTGATTTATTTAATTTATTTAATTATTTGATTTATTTAATTTATTTAATTTATTTGATTTATTTAATTTATTTAATTTATTTAATTTATTTAATTTATTTAATTATTTAATTTACTTAATTTATTTAATTTACTTAATTTATTTAATTTACTTAATTTATTTAATTTATTTAGTTTATTTAATTTATTTAATTTATTTAGTTTATTTAATTATTTAATTTATTTAATTTATTTAATTTATTTAATTTATTTAATTTATTTAATTTATTTAATTTATTTAATTTATTTAATTTATTTAATTATTTAATTTATTTAATTTATTAATTTATTTAATTTATTTAATTTATTTAATTTATTTAATTTATTTAATTTATTTAATTATTTAATTTATTTAATTTATTTAATTTCTTTAATTTATTTAATTTATTTAATTTATTTAATTTATTTAATTTATTTAATTTATTTAATTTATTTAATTTCTTTAATTTCTTTAATTTCTTTAATTTATTTAATTTATTTAATTTATTTAATTTATTTAATTTATTTAATTTATTTAATTTATTTAATTTATTTAATTTATTTAATTTATTTAATTTATTTAATTTATTTAATTTATTTAATTTATTTAATTTATTTAATTTATTTAATTTATTTAATTTATTTAATTTATTTAATTATTTAATTTATTTAATTTATTTAATTTATTTAATTTATTTAATTTATTTAATTTATTTAATTTATTTAATTTATTTAATTTATTTAATTTATTTAATTTATTTAATTTATTTAATTTATTTAATTTATTTAATTTATTTAATTTATTTAATTTATTTAATTTATTTAATTTATTTAATTTATTTAATTTATTTAATTTATTTAATTTATTTAATTTATTTAATTTATTTTAATTTATTTAATTTATTTAATTTATTTAATTTATTTAATTTATTTAATTTATTTAATTTATTTAATTTATTTAATTTATTTAATATATTTAATTTATTTAATATATTTAATTTATTTAATATATTTAATTTATTTAATTATTTAATTTATTTAATTTATTTAATTTATTTAATTTATTTAATATATTTAATTTATTTAATTTATTTAATTTATTTAATTTATTTAATTTATTTAATTATTTATTTAATTTATTTAATTTATTTAATTTATTTAATTTATTTAATTTATTTAATTTATTTAATTTATTTAATTTATTTAATTTATTTAATTTATTTAATTTATTTAATTTATTTAATTTATTTAATTTATTTAATTTATTTAATTTATTTAATTTATTTAATTTATTTAATTTATTTAATTTATTTAATTATTTAATTTATTTAATTTATTTAATTATTTAATTTATTTAATTTATTTAATTTATTTAATTTATTTAATTTATTTAATTTATTTAATTTATTTAATTTATTTAATTTATTTAATTTATTTAATTTATTTAATTTATTTAATTTATTTAATTTATTTAATTTATTTAATTTATTTAATTTATTTAATTTATTTAGTTTATTTAATTTATTTAATTTATTTAGTTTATTTAATTTATTTAATTTATTAATTTCTTTAATTTATTTAATTTGTTTAATTTCTTTAATTTATTTAATTTGTTTAATTCTTTAATTTATTTAATTTGTTTAATTTCTTTAATTCCTTTAATTTGTTTAATTTCTTTAATTTCTTTAATTTATTTAATTTATTTAATTTGTTTAATTTCTTTAATTTATTTAATTTATTTAATTTATTTAATTTATTTAATTTATTTAATTATTTAATTTATTTAATTTATTTAATTTATTTAATTTATTTAAATTATTTAATTTATTTAATTTATTTAATTTATTTAATTTATTTAATTTATTCAATTTATTTAATTTATTTAATTTATTCAATTTATTCAATTTATTCAATTTATTCAATTTATTCAATTTATTCAATTATTCAATTTATTCAATTTATTCAATTTATTCAATTTATTCAATTTATTCAATTTATTCAATTTATTCAATTATTCAATTTATTCAATTTATTCAATTTATTCAATTTATTCAATTATTCAATTTATTCAATTTATTCAATTTATTCAATTATTCAATTTATTCAATTTATTCAATTTATTCAATTTATTCAATTTATTCAATTTATTCAATTTATTCAATTTATTCAATTTATTCAATTTATTCAATTTATTCAATTTATTCAATTTATTCAATTTATTCAATTTATTCAATTTATTCAATTTATTCAATTTATTCAATTTATTCAATTTATTCAATTTATTCAATTTATTCAATTTATTCAATTTATTCAATTTATTCAATTTATTCAATTTATTCAATTTATTCAATTTATTCAATTTATTCAATTTATTCAATTTATTCAATTTATTCAATTTATTCAATTTATTCAATTTATTCAATTTATTCAATTTATTCAATTTATTCAATTTATTCAATTTATTCAATTTATTCAATTTATTCAATTTATTCAATTTATTCAATTTATTCAATTTATTCAATTTATTCAATTTATTCAATTTATTCAATTTATTCAATTTATTCAATTTATTCAATTTATTTAATTTATTTAATTTATTTAATTTATTTAATTTATTTAATTTATTTAATTTATTTAATTTATTTAATTTATTTAATTTATTTAATTTATTTAATTTATTTAATTTATTTAATTTATTTAATTTATTCAATTTATTCAATTTATTCAATTTATTTAATTTATTTAATTTATTTAATTTATTTAATTTATTTAATTTATTTAATTTATTTAATTTATTTAATTTATTTAATTTATTTAATTTATTTAATTTATTTAATTTATTTAATTTATTTAATTTATTTAATTTATTTAATTTATTTAATTTATTTAATTTATTTAATTTATTTAATTTATTTAATTTATTTAATTTATTTAATTTATTTAATTTATTTAATTTATTTAATTTATTTAATTTATTTAATTTATTTAATTTATTTAATTTATTTAATTTATTTAATTTATTTAATTTATTTAATTTATTTAGTTTATTTAATTTATTTAATTTATTTAGTTTATTTAATTTATTTAATTTATTAATTTCTTTAATTTATTTAATTTGTTTAATTTCTTTAATTTATTTAATTTGTTTAATTTCTTTAATTTATTTAATTTGTTTAATTTCTTTAATTCCTTTAATTTGTTTAATTTCTTTAATTTCTTTAATTTATTTAATTTATTTATTTTGTTTAATTTCTTTAATTTATTTAATTTATTTAATTTATTTAATTTATTTAATTTATTTAATTTATTTAATTTATTTAATTTATTTAATTTATCTAATTTATTTAATTTATTTAATTTATTTAATTTATTTAATTTATTTAATTTATTTAATTTATTTAATTTATTTAATTTATTTAATTTATTTAATTTATTTAATTTATTTAATTTATTTAATTTATTTAATTTATTTAATTTATTTAATTTATTTAATTTATTTAATTTATTCAATTTATTCAATTTATTCAATTTATTCAATTTATTCAATTTATTCAATTTATTCAATTTATTCAATTTATTCAATTTATTCAATTTATTCAATTTATTCAATTTATTCAATTTATTCAATTTATTCAATTTATTCAATTTATTCAATTTATTCAATTTATTCAATTTATTCAATTTATTCAATTTATTCAATTTATTCAATTTATTCAATTTATTCAATTTATTCAATTTATTCAATTTATTCAATTTATTCAATTTATTCAATTTATTCAATTTATTCAATTTATTCAATTTATTCAATTTATTCAATTTATTCAATTTATTCAATTTATTCAATTTATTCAATTTATTCAATTTATTCAATTTATTCAATTTATTCAATTTATTCAATTTATTAAATTTATTAAATTTATTCAATTTATTCAATTTATTCAATTTATTCAATTTATTCAATTTATTCAATTTATTCAATTTATTCAATTTATTCAATTTATTCAATTTATTCAATTTATTCAATTTATTCAATTTATTCAATTTATTCAATTTATTCAATTTATTCAATTTATTCAATTTATTCAATTTATTCAATTTATTCAATTTATTCAATTTATTCAATTTATTCAATTTATTCAATTTATTCAATTTATTCAATTTATTCAATTTATTCAATTTATTCAATTTATTCAATTTATTCAATTTATTCAATTTATTCAATTTATTCAATTTATTCAATTTATTCAATTTATTCAATTTATTCAATTTATTCAATTTATTCAATTTATTCAATTTATTCAATTTATTCAATTTATTCAATTTATTCAATTTATTCAATTTATTCAATTTATTCAATTTATTCAATTTATTCAATTTATTCAATTTATTCAATTTATTCAATTTATTCAATTTATTCAATTTATTCAATTTATTCAATTTATTCAATTTATTCAATTTATTCAATTTATTCAATTTATTCAATTTATTCAATTTATTCAATTTATTCAATTTATTCAATTTATTCAATTTATTCAATTTATTCAATTTATTCAATTTATTCAATTTATTCAATTTATTCAATTTATTCAATTTATTCAATTTATTCAATTTATTCAATTTATTCAATTTATTCAATTTATTCAATTTATTCAATTTATTCAATTTATTCAATTTATTCAATTTATTCAATTTATTCAATTTATTCAATTTATTCAATTTATTCAATTTATTCAATTTATTCAATTTATTTAATTTATTTAATTTATTTAATTTATTTAATTTATTTAATTTATTTAATTTATTTAATTTATTTAATTTATTTAATTTATTTAATTTATTTAATTTATTCAATTTATTCAATTTATTCAATTTATTCAATTTATTGAATTTATTCAATTTATTGAATTTATTTAATTTATTCAATTTATTTAATTTATTTAATTTATTTAATTTATTTAATTTATTCAATTTATTTAATTTATTTAATTTATTTAATTTATTTAATTTATTTAATTTATTTAATTTATTTAATTTATTTAATTTATTTAATTTATTTAATTTATTTAATTTATTTAATTTATTTAATTTATTTAATTTATTTAATTTATTTAATTTATTTAATTTATTTAATTTATTTAATTTATTTAATTTATTTAATTTATTTAATTTATTTAATTTATTTAATTTATTTAATTTATTTAATTTATTTAATTTATTTAATTTATTTAATTTATTTAATTTATTTAATTTATTTAATTTATTTAATTTATTTAATTTATTTAATTTATTTAATTTATTTAATTTATTCAATTTATTTAATTTATTTAATTTATTTAATTTATTTAATTTATTTAATTTATTTAATTTATTTAATTTATTTAATTTATTTAATTTATTTAATTTATTTAATTTATTTAATTTATTTAATTTATTTAATTTATTTAATTTATTTAATTTATTTAATTTATTTAATTTATTTAATTTATTTAATTTATTTAATTTATTTAATTTATTTAATTTATTTAATTTATTTAATTTATTTAATTTATTTAATTTATTTAATTTATTTAATTTATTTAATTTATTTAATTTATTTAATTTATTTAATTTATTTAATTTATTTAATTTATTTAATTTATTTAATTTATTTAATTTATTTAATTTATTTAATTTATTTAATTTATTTAATTTATTTAATTTATTTAATTTATTTAATTTATTTAATTTATTTAATTTATTTAATTTATTTAATTTATTTAATTTATTTAATTTATTTAATTTATTTAATTTATTTAATTTATTTAATTTATTTAATTTATTTAATTTATTTAATTTATTTAATTTATTTAATTTATTTAATTTATTTAATTTATTTAATTTATTTAATTTATTTAATTTATTTAATTTATTTAATTTATTTAATTTATTTAATTTATTTAATTTATTTAATTTATTTAATTTATTTAATTTATTTAATTTATTTAATTTATTTAATTTATTTAATTTATTTAATTTATTTAATTTATTTAATTTATTTAATTTATTTAATTTATTTAATTTATTTAATTTATTTAATTTATTTAATTTATTTAATTTATTTAATTTATTTAATTTATTTAATTTATTTAATTTATTTAATTTATTTAATTTATTTAATTTATTTAATTTATTTAATTTATTTAATTTATTTAATTTATTTAATTTATTTAATTTATTTAATTTATTTAATTTATTTAATTTATTTAATTTATTTAATTTATTTAATTTATTTAATTTATTTAATTTATTTAATTTATTTAATTTATTTAATTTATTTAATTTATTTAATTTATTTAATTTATTTAATTTATTTAATTTATTTAATTTATTTAATTTATTTAATTTATTTAATTTATTTAATTTATTTAATTTATTTAATTTATTTAATTTATTTAATTTATTTAATTTATTTAATTTATTTAATTTATTTAATTTATTTAATTTATTTAATTTATTTAATTTATTTAATTTATTTAATTTATTTAATTTATTTAATTTATTTAATTTATTTAATTTATTTAATTTATTTAATTTATTTAATTTATTTAATTTATTTAATTTATTTAATTTATTTAATTTATTTAATTTATTTAATTTATTTAATTTATTTAATTTATTTAATTTATTTAATTTATTTAATTTATTTAATTTATTTAATTTATTTAATTTATTTAATTTATTTAATTTATTTAATTTATTTAATTTATTTAATTTATTTAATTTATTTAATTTATTTAATTTATTTAATTTATTTAATTTATTTAATTTATTTAATTCATTTAATTTATTTAATTTATTTAATTCATTTAATTTATTTAATTTATTTAATTCATTTAATTTATTTAATTTATTTAATTCATTTAATTTATTTAATTTATTTAATTCATTTAATTCATTTAATTTATTTAATTCATTTAATTTATTTAATTTATTTAATTCATTTAATTCATTTAATTCATTTAATTCATTTAATTTATTTAATTTATTTAATTTATTTAATTCATTTAATTCATTTAATTTATTTAATTTATTTAATTTATTTAATTTATTTAATTTATTTAATTTATTTAATTTATTTAATTTATTTAATTTATTTAATTTATTTAATTTATTTAATTTATTTAATTTATTTAATTTATTTAATTTATTTAATTTATTTAATTTAGTTAATTTAGTTAATTTATTTAATTTATTTAATTTATTTAATTTATTTAATTTATTTAATTTATTTAATTTATTTATTTTATTTAATTTATTTAATTTATTTAATTTATTTAATTTATTTAATTTATTTAATTTGTTGTACTTCTAGTTTGTGGGTTTAATTTTTATAATTTCTAATAAATTTCTTCATCACAACGACGAAAACCATTGAAAGTTTAAATTTTCTATTATGTCCCGAACGTCGAAATTTTTTTCCCACGCAAGGTGCCCAAGTGACTACTAGGATTTTTGGAGATTTCCAAAATCTCCCAAAATAATGCATTTCTTGAAGTATATAATTACAAACGGTCCATTTTTACCTTTGTGTCTCTAATCAAAGTTAAGAATCTTTTTATTCTAATACGGAAACCAAGAAATGTCGCCTACTTAAGAAGAAATAAGGATACAAATTTTAAATTCAATGATTATTTCTTATTTTTTTGTTGTAATTTCGTTGTTTTCCTAGTGATGTTAAAACAGGAGTATTAAAAATACAAAATTTTTAAATATTACGTAAAATAATACAAATCATTTTCGAGATCTTTTCGTATTTCCCCGAAAAATGGTTTTTGAAAAGTAAATTAACATAAACGGCCCAATTTTGTCTTTCAATCTCTAATCTCTATTAAAAATCTTGTACTTTTACTACAAAAAGCAAGATATCCTGTAATTTGATTTCAAATAAGAACAAAATGTGTGATTTCACTGATTAATTCGGATTTTGTGATATAAATATCTTGTTTTTCAAAGAAAGTTAGAATAGAAGTGTCGAAAACGCAGCAATCTTAAATATGTCAAATTTTAATGGATTATACAAAAATTTATTTACTTCCTGCTGTTCTCATATTAACAGATTTCTTTGAAGATTTTCGAAATGTGTCGCTAAACATATAAAATAATTTCTTTAATTTATTTAATTTATTTAATTTCTTTAATTTATTTAATTTATTTAATTTATTTAATTTATTTAATTTATTTAAATTATTTAATTTATTTAATTTCTTTAATTTCTTTAATTTATTTAATTTATTTAATTTATTTAATTTATTTAATTTATTTAATTTATTTAATTTATTTAATTTATTTAATTTATTTAATTTATTTAATTTATTTAATTTATTTAATTTATTTAATTTATTTAATTTATTTAATTTATTTAATTTATTTAATTTATTTAATTTATTTAATTTATTTAATTTATTTAATTTATTTAATTTATTTAATTTATTTAATTTATTTAATTTATTTAATTTATTTAATTTATTTAATTTATTTAATTTATTTAATTTATTTAATTTATTTAATTTATTTAATTTATTTAATTTATTTAATTTATTTAATTTATTTAATTTATTTAATTTATTTAATTTATTTAATTTATTTAATTTATTTAATTTATTTAATTTATTTAATTTATTTAATTTATTTAATTTATTTAATTTATTTAATTTATTTAATTTATTTAATTTATTTAATTTATTTAATTTATTTAATTTATTTAATTTATTTAATTTATTTAATTTATTTAATTTATTTAATTTATTTAATTTATTTAATTTATTTAATTTATTTAATTTATTTAATTTATTTAATTTATTTAATTTATTTAATTTATTTAATTTATTTAATTTATTTAATTTATTTAATTTATTTAATTTATTTAATTTATTTAATTTATTTAATTTATTTAATTTATTTAATTTATTTAATTTATTTAATTTATTTAATTTATTTAATTTATTTAATTTATTTAATTTATTTAATTTATTTAATTTATTTAATTTATTTAATTTATTTAATTTATTTAATTTATTTAATTTATTTAATTTATTTAATTTATTTAATTTATGTAATTTATTTAATTTATGTAATTTATTTAATTTATTTAATTTATTTAATTTACTTAATTTATTTAATTTATTTAATTTATTAAATTTATTTAATTTATTAAATTTATTTAATTTATTAAATTTATTTAATTTATTAAATTTATTTAATTTATTTATTTTATTTAATTTATTTAATTTATTTAATTTATTTAATTTATTTAATTTATTTAATTTATTTAATTTATTTAATTTATTTAATTTATTTAATTTATTTAATTTATTTAATTTATTTAATTTATTTAATTTATTTAATTTATTTAATTTATTTAATTTATTTAATTTATTTAATTTATTTAATTTATTTAATTTATTTAATTTATTTAATTTATTTAATTTATTTAATTTATTTAATTTATTTAATTTATTTAATTTATTTAATTTATTTAATTTATTTAATTTATTTAATTTATTTAATTTATTTAATTTATTTAATTTATTTAATTTATTTAATTTATTTAATTTATTTAATTTATTTAATTTATTTAATTTATTTAATTTATTTAATTTATTTAATTTATTTAATTTATTTAATTTATTTAATTTATTTAATTTATTTAATTTATTTAATTTATTTAATTTATTTAATTTATTTAATTTATTTAATTTATTTAATTTATTTAATTTATTTAATTTATTTAATTTATTTAATTTATTTAATTTATTTAATTTATTTAATTTATTTAATTTATTTAATTTATTTAATTTATTTAATTTATTTAATTTATTTAATTTATTTAATTTATTTAATTTATTTAATTTATTTAATTTATTTAATTTATTTAATTTATTTAATTTATTTAATTTATTTAATTTATTTAATTTATTTAATTTATTTAATTTATTTAATTTATTTAATTTATTTAATTTATTTAATTTATTTAATTTATTTAATTTATTTAATTTATTTAATTTATTTAATTTATTTAATTTATTTAATTTATTTAATTTATTTAATTTATTTAATTTATTTAATTTATTTAATTTATTTAATTTATTTAATTTATTTAATTTATTTAATTTATTTAATTTATTTAATTTATTTAATTTATTTAATTTATTTAATTTATTTAATTTATTTAATTTATTTAATTTATTTAATTTATTTAATTTATTTAATTTATTTAATTTATTTAATTTATTTAATTTATTTAATTTATTTAATTTATTTAATTTATTTAATTTATTTAATTTATTTAATTTATTTAATTTATTTAATTTATTTAATTTATTTAATTTATTTAATTTATTTAATTTATTTAATTTCTTTAATTTCTTTAATTTCTTTAATTTCTTTAATTTCTTTAATTTCTTTAATTTCTTTAATTTCTTTAATTTCTTTAATTTCTTTAATTTCTTTAATTTCTTTAATTTCTTTAATTTATTTAATTTCTTTAATTTATTTAATTTATTTAATTTATTTAATTTATTTAATTTATTTAATTTATTTAATTTATTTAATTTATTTAATTTATTTAATTTATTTAATTTATTTAATTTATTTAATTTATTTAATTTATTTAATTTATTTAATTTATTTAATTTATTTAATTTATTTAATTTATTTAATTTATTTAATTTATTTAATTTATTTAATTTATTTAATTTATTTAATTTATTTAATTTATTTAATTTATTTAATTTATTTAATTTATTTAATTTATTTAATTTATTTAATTTATTTAATTTATTTAATTTATTTAATTTATTTAATTTATTTAATTTATTTAATTTATTTAATTTATTTAATTTATTTAATTTATTTAATTTATTTAATTTATTTAATTTATTTAATTTATTTAATTTATTTAATTTATTTAATTTATTTAATTTATTTAATTTATTTAATTTATTTAATTTATTTAATTTATTTAATTTATTTAATTTATTTAATTTATTTAATTTATTTAATTTATTTAATTTATTTAATTTATTTAATTTATTTAATTTATTTAATTTATTTAATTTATTTAATTTATTTAATTTATTTAATTTATTTAATTTATTTAATTTGTTTAATTTATTTAATTTGTTGTACTTCTAGTTTGTGGGTTTAATTTTTATAATTTCTAATAAATTTCTTCATCACAACGACGAAAACCATTGAAAGTTTTAATTTTCTATTATGTCCCGAACGTCGAAATTTTTTTCCCACGCAAGGTGCCCAAGTGACTACTAGGATTTTTGGAGATTTCCAAAATCTCCCAAAATAATGCATTTCTTGAAGTATATAATTACAAACGGTCCATTTTTACCTTTGTGTCTCTAATCAAAGTTAAGAATCTTTTTATTCTAATACGGAAACCAAGAAATGTCGCCTACTTAAGAAGAAATAAGGATACAAATTTTAAATTCAATGATTATTTCTTATTTTTTTGTTGTAATTTCGTTGTTTTCCTAGTGATGTTAAAACAGGAGTATTAAAAATACAAAATTTTTAAATATTACGTAAAATAATACAAATCATTTTCGAGATCTTTTCGTATTTCCCCGAAAAATAGTTTTTGAAAAGTAAATTAACAAAAACGGCCCAATTTTGTCTTTCAATCTCTAATCTCTATTAAAAATCTTGTACTTTTACTACAAAAAGCAAGATATCCTGTAATTTGATTTCAAATAAGAACAAAATGTGTGATTTCACTGATTAATTCGGATTTTGTGATATAAATATCTTGTTTTTCAAAGAAAGTTAGAATAGAAGTGTCGAAAACGCATCAATCTTAAATATGTCAAATTTTAATGGATTATACAAAAATTTATTTACTTCCTGATGTTCTCATATTAACAGATTTCTTTGAAGATTTTGGAAATGTGTCGCTAAACATATAAAATAATTTCTTTAATTTATTTAATTTATTTAATTTCTTTAATTTATTTGATTTATTTAATTTCTTTAATTTATTTGATTTATTTAATTTCTTTAATTTATTTGATTTATTTAATTTCTTTAATTTATTTGATTTGTTTAATTTCTTTAATTTATTTAATTTGTTTAATTTCTTTAATTTATTTAATTTGTTTAATTTCTTTAATTTATTTAATTTGTTTAATTTCTTTAATTTATTTAATTTGTTTAATTTCTTTAATTTATTTAATTTATTTGATTTATTTAATTTATTTAATTTATTTGATTTATTTAATTTATTTAATTTATTTAATTTATTTGATTTATTTAATTTATTTTATTTATTTGATTTATTTAATTTATTTAATTTATTTGATTTATTTAATTTATTTAATTTATTTGATTTATTTAATTTATTTAATTTATTTGATTTATTTGATTTATTTAATTTATTTGATTTATTTAATTTATTTGATTTATTTGATTTATTTAATTTATTTGATTTATTTGATTTATTTGATTTATTTGATTTATTTAATTTATTTGATTTATTTAATTTATTTAATTTATTTAATTTATTTAATTTATTTGATTTATTTAATTTATTTAATTTATTTGATTTATTTAATTTATTTAATTTATTTGATTTATTTAATTTATTTAATTTATTTGATTTATTTAATTTATTTGATTTATTTAATTTATTTAATTTATTTGATTTATTTAATTTATTTGATTTATTTGATTTATTTAATTTATTTAATTTATTTAATTTATTTAATTTATTTAATTTATTTAATTTATTTAATTTATTTAATTTATTTAATTTATTTAATTTATTTAATTTATTTAATTTATTTAATTTATTTAATTTATTTAATTTATTTAATTTATTTAATTTATTTAATTTATTTAATTTATTTAATTTATTTAATTTATTTAATTTATTTAATTTATTTAATTTATTTAATTTATTTAATTTATTTAATTTATTTAATTTATTTAATTTATTTAATTTATTTAATTTATTTAATTTATTTAATTTATTTAATTTATTTAATTTATTTAATTTATTTAATTTATTTAATTTATTTAATTTATTTAATTTATTTAATTTATTTAATTTATTTAATTTATTTAATTTATTTAATTTATTTAATTTATTTAATTTATTTAATTTATTTAATTTATTTAATTTATTTAATTTATTTAATTTATTTAATTTATTTAATTTATTTAATTTATTTAATTTATTTAATTTATTTAATTTATTTAATTTATTTAATTTATTTAATTTATTTAATTTATTTAATTTATTTAATTTATTTAATTTATTTAATTTATTTAATTTATTTAATTTATTTAATTTATTTAATTTATTTAATTTATTTAATTTATTTAATTTATTTAATTTATTTAATTTATTTAATTTATTTAATTTATTTAATTTATTTAATTTATTTAATTTATTTAATTTATTTAATTTATTTAATTTATTTAATTTATTTAATTTATTTAATTTATTTAATTTATTTAATTTATTTAATTTATTTAATTTATTTAATTTATTTAATTTATTTAATTTATTTAATTTATTTAATTTATTTAATTTATTTAATTTATTTAATTTATTTAATTTATTTAATTTATTTAATTTATTTAATTTATTTAATTTATTTAATTTATTTAATTTATTTAATTTATTTAATTTATTTAATTTATTTAATTTATTTAATTTATTTAATTTATTTAATTTATTTAATTTATTTAATTTATTTAATTTATTTAATTTATTTAATTTATTTAATTTATTTAATTTATTTAATTTATTTAATTTATTTAATTTATTTAATTTATTTAATTTATTTAATTTATTTAATTTATTTAATTTATTTAATTTATTTAATTTATTTAATTTATTTAATTTATTTAATTTATTTAATTTATTTAATTTATTTAATTTATTTAATTTATTTAATTTATTTAATTTATTTAATTTATTTAATTTATTTAATTTATTTAATTTATTTAATTTATTTAATTTATTTAATTTATTTAATTTATTTAATTTATTTAATTTATTTAATTTATTTAATTTATTTAATTTATTTAATTTATTTAATTTATTTAATTTATTTAATTTATTTAATTTATTTAATTTATTTAATTTATTTAATTTATTTAATTTATTTAATTTATTTAATTTATGTAATTTATTTAATTTATGTAATTTATTTAATTTATGTAATTTATTTAATTTATGTAATTTATTTAATTTATGTAATTTATTTAATTTATTTAATTTATTTAATTTACTTAATTTATTTAATTTATTTAATTTATTAAATTTATTTAATTTATTTAATTTATTAAATTTATTTAATTTATTTAATTTATTTAATTTATTTAATTTATTTAATTTATTTAATTTATTTAATTTATTTAATTTATTTAATTTATTTAATTTATTTAATTTATTTAATTTATTTAATTTATTTAATTTATTTAATTTATTTAATTTATTTAATTTATTTAATTTATTTAATTTATTTAATTTATTTAATTTATTTAATTTATTTAATTTATTTAATTTATTTAATTTATTTAATTTATTTAATTTATTTAATTTATTTAATTTATTTAATTTATTTAATTTATTTAATTTATTTAATTTATTTAATTTATTTAATTTATTTAATTTATTTAATTTATTTAATTTATTTAATTTATTTAATTTATTTAATTTATTTAATTTATTTAATTTATTTAATTTATTTAATTTATTTAATTTATTTAATTTATTTAATTTATTTAATTTATTTAATTTATTTAATTTATTTAATTTATTTAATTTATTTAATTTATTTAATTTATTTAATTTATTTAATTTATTTAATTTATTTAATTTATTTAATTTATTTAATTTATTTAATTTATTTAATTTATTTAATTTATTTAATTTATTTAATTTATTTAATTTATTTAATTTATTTAATTTATTTAATTTATTTAATTTATTTAATTTATTTAATTTATTTAATTTATTTAATTTATTTAATTTATTTAATTTATTTAATTTATTTAATTTATTTAATTTATTTAATTTATTTAATTTATTTAATTTATTTAATTTATTTAATTTATTTAATTTATTTAATTTATTTAATTTATTTAATTTATTTAATTTCTTTAATTTCTTTAATTTCTTTAATTTATTTAATTTATTTAATTTATTTAATTTATTTAATTTATTTAATTTATTTAATTTATTTAATTTATTTAATTTATTTAATTTATTTAATTTATTTAATTTATTTAATTTATTTAATTTCTTTAATTTCTTTAATTTATTTAATTTATTTAATTTATTTAATTTCTTTAATTTATTTAATTTATTTAATTTATTTAATTTATTTAATTTATTTAATTTATTTAATTTATTTAATTTATTTAATTTATTTAATTTATTTAATTTATTTAATTTATTTAATTTATTTAATTTATTTAATTTATTTAATTTATTTAATTTATTTAATTTATTTAATTTATTTAATTTATTTAATTTATTTAATTTATTTAATTTATTTAATTTATTTAATTTATTTAATTTATTTAATTTATTTAATTTATTTAATTTATTTAATTTATTTAATTTATTTAATTTATTTAATTTATTTAATTTATTTAATTTATTTAATTTATTTAATTTATTTAATTTATTTAATTTATTTAATTTATTTAATTTATTTAATTTATTTAATTTATTTAATTTATTTAATTTATTTAATTCATTTAATTTATTTAATTTATTTAATTCATTTAATTTATTTAATTTATTTAATTCATTTAATTTATTTAATTTATTTAATTCATTTAATTTATTTAATTT
This sequence comes from Diaprepes abbreviatus, assembly GCA_034092305.1. NCBI lineage: Eukaryota > Metazoa > Arthropoda > Insecta > Coleoptera > Curculionidae > Diaprepes > Diaprepes abbreviatus. Next base: position 29,271 of record JASJET010000523.1, on the reverse strand, counting down.
ATTTAATTCATTTAATTTATTTAATTTATTTAATTCATTTAATTCATTTAATTCATTTAATTCATTTAATTTATTTAATTTATTTAATTTATTTAATTCATTTAATTCATTTAATTTATTTAATTTATTTAATTTATTTAATTTATTTAATTTATTTAATTTATTTAATTTATTTAATTTATTTAATTTATTTAATTTATTTAATTTATTTAATTTATTTAATTTATTTAATTTATTTAATTTATTTAATTTATTTAATTTATTTAATTTAGTTAATTTATTTAATTTATTTAATTTATTTAATTTATTTAATTTATTTAATTTATTTAATTTATTTAATTTATTTAATTTATTTATTTTATTTAATTTATTTAATTTATTTAATTTATTTAATTTATTTAATTTATTTAATTTATTTAATTTATTTAATTTGTTGTACTTCTAGTTTGTGGGTTTAATTTTTATAATTTCTAATAAATTTCTTCATCACAACGACGAAAACCATTGAAAGTTTAAATTTTCTATTATGTCCCGAACGTCGAAATTTTTTTCCCACGCAAGGTATTCTAATACGGAAACCAAGAAATGTCGCCTACTTAAGAAGAAATAAGGATACAAATTTTAAATTCAATGATTATTTCTTATTTTTTTGTTGTAATTTCGTTGTTTTCCTAGTGATGTTAAAACAGGAGTATTAAAAATACAAAATTTTTAAATATTACGTAAAATAATACAAATCATTTTCGAGATCTTTTCGTATTTCCCCGAAAAATGGTTTTTGAAAAGTAAATTAACATAAACGGCCCAATTTTGTCTTTCAATCTCTAATCTCTATTAAAAATCTTGTACTTTTACTACAAAAAGCAAGATATCCTGTAATTTGATTTCAAATAAGAACAAAATGTGTGATTTCACTGATTAATTCGGATTTTGTGATATAAATATCTTGTTTTTCAAAGAAAGTTAGAATAGAAGTGTCGAAAACGCAGCAATCTTAAATATGTCAAATTTTAATGGATTATACAAAAATTTATTTACTTCCTGCTGTTCTCATATTAACAGATTTCTTTGAAGATTTTCGAAATGTGTCGCTAAACATATAAAATAATTTCTTTAATTTATTTAATTTATTTAATTTCTTTAATTTATTTAATTTATTTAATTTATTTAATTTATTTAAATTATTTAATTTATTTAATTTCTTTAATTTCTTTAATTTATTTAATTTATTTAATTTATTTAATTTATTTAATTTATTTAATTTATTTAATTTATTTAATTTATTTAATTTATTTAATTTATTTAATTTATTTAATTTATTTAATTTATTTAATTTATTTAATTTATTTAATTTATTTAATTTATTTAATTTATTTAATTTATTTAATTTATTTAATTTATTTAATTTATTTAATTTATTTAATTTATTTAATTTATTTAATTTATTTAATTTATTTAATTTATTTAATTTATTTAATTTATTTAATTTATTTAATTTATTTAATTTATTTAATTTATTTAATTTATTTAATTTATTTAATTTATTTAATTTATTTAATTTATTTAATTTATTTAATTTATTTAATTTATTTAATTTATTTAATTTATTTAATTTATTTAATTTATTTAATTTATTTAATTTATTTAATTTATTTAATTTATTTAATTTATTTAATTTATTTAATTTATTTAATTTATTTAATTTATTTAATTTATTTAATTTATTTAATTTATTTAATTTATTTAATTTATTTAATTTATTTAATTTATTTAATTTATTTAATTTATTTAATTTATTTAATTTATTTAATTTATTTAATTTATTTAATTTATTTAATTTATTTAATTTATTTAATTTATTTAATTTATTTAATTTATTTAATTTATTTAATTTATTTAATTTATTTAATTTATTTAATTTATTTAATTTATTTAATTTATTTAATTTATTTAATTTATTTAATTTATTTAATTTATTTAATTTATTTAATTTATTTAATTTATTTAATTTATTTAATTTATTTAATTTATTTAATTTATTTAATTTATTTAATTTATTTAATTTATGTAATTTATTTAATTTATGTAATTTATTTAATTTATTTAATTTATTTAATTTACTTAATTTATTTAATTTATTTAATTTATTAAATTTATTTAATTTATTAAATTTATTTAATTTATTAAATTTATTTAATTTATTAAATTTATTTAATTTATTTATTTTATTTAATTTATTTAATTTATTTAATTTATTTAATTTATTTAATTTATTTAATTTATTTAATTTATTTAATTTATTTAATTTATTTAATTTATTTAATTTATTTAATTTATTTAATTTATTTAATTTATTTAATTTATTTAATTTATTTAATTTATTTAATTTATTTAATTTATTTAATTTATTTAATTTATTTAATTTATTTAATTTATTTAATTTATTTAATTTATTTAATTTATTTAATTTATTTAATTTATTTAATTTATTTAATTTATTTAATTTATTTAATTTATTTAATTTATTTAATTTATTTAATTTATTTAATTTATTTAATTTATTTAATTTATTTAATTTATTTAATTTATTTAATTTATTTAATTTATTTAATTTATTTAATTTATTTAATTTATTTAATTTATTTAATTTATTTAATTTATTTAATTTATTTAATTTATTTAATTTATTTAATTTATTTAATTTATTTAATTTATTTAATTTATTTAATTTATTTAATTTATTTAATTTATTTAATTTATTTAATTTATTTAATTTATTTAATTTATTTAATTTATTTAATTTATTTAATTTATTTAATTTATTTAATTTATTTAATTTATTTAATTTATTTAATTTATTTAATTTATTTAATTTATTTAATTTATTTAATTTATTTAATTTATTTAATTTATTTAATTTATTTAATTTATTTAATTTATTTAATTTATTTAATTTATTTAATTTATTTAATTTATTTAATTTATTTAATTTATTTAATTTATTTAATTTATTTAATTTATTTAATTTATTTAATTTATTTAATTTATTTAATTTATTTAATTTATTTAATTTATTTAATTTATTTAATTTATTTAATTTATTTAATTTATTTAATTTATTTAATTTATTTAATTTATTTAATTTATTTAATTTATTTAATTTATTTAATTTATTTAATTTATTTAATTTATTTAATTTATTTAATTTATTTAATTTATTTAATTTATTTAATTTATTTAATTTCTTTAATTTCTTTAATTTCTTTAATTTCTTTAATTTCTTTAATTTCTTTAATTTCTTTAATTTCTTTAATTTCTTTAATTTCTTTAATTTCTTTAATTTATTTAATTTATTTAATTTCTTTAATTTATTTAATTTATTTAATTTATTTAATTTATTTAATTTATTTAATTTATTTAATTTATTTAATTTATTTAATTTATTTAATTTATTTAATTTATTTAATTTATTTAATTTATTTAATTTATTTAATTTATTTAATTTATTTAATTTATTTAATTTATTTAATTTATTTAATTTATTTAATTTATTTAATTTATTTAATTTATTTAATTTATTTAATTTATTTAATTTATTTAATTTATTTAATTTATTTAATTTATTTAATTTATTTAATTTATTTAATTTATTTAATTTATTTAATTTATTTAATTTATTTAATTTATTTAATTTATTTAATTTATTTAATTTATTTAATTTATTTAATTTATTTAATTTATTTAATTTATTTAATTTATTTAATTTATTTAATTTATTTAATTTATTTAATTTATTTAATTTATTTAATTTATTTAATTTATTTAATTTATTTAATTTATTTAATTTATTTAATTTATTTAATTTATTTAATTTATTTAATTTATTTAATTTATTTAATTTATTTAATTTATTTAATTTATTTAATTTATTTAATTTATTTAATTTATTTAATTTATTTAATTTATTTAATTTATTTAATTTGTTTAATTTATTTAATTTGTTGTACTTCTAGTTTGTGGGTTTAATTTTTATAATTTCTAATAAATTTCTTCATCACAACGACGAAAACCATTGAAAGTTTTAATTTTCTATTATGTCCCGAACGTCGAAATTTTTTTCCCACGCAAGGTGCCCAAGTGACTACTAGGATTTTTGGAGATTTCCAAAATCTCCCAAAATAATGCATTTCTTGAAGTATATAATTACAAACGGTCCATTTTTACCTTTGTGTCTCTAATCAAAGTTAAGAATCTTTTTATTCTAATACGGAAACCAAGAAATGTCGCCTACTTAAGAAGAAATAAGGATACAAATTTTAAATTCAATGATTATTTCTTATTTTTTTGTTGTAATTTCGTTGTTTTCCTAGTGATGTTAAAACAGGAGTATTAAAAATACAAAATTTTTAAATATTACGTAAAATAATACAAATCATTTTCGAGATCTTTTCGTATTTCCCCGAAAAATAGTTTTTGAAAAGTAAATTAACAAAAACGGCCCAATTTTGTCTTTCAATCTCTAATCTCTATTAAAAATCTTGTACTTTTACTACAAAAAGCAAGATATCCTGTAATTTGATTTCAAATAAGAACAAAATGTGTGATTTCACTGATTAATTCGGATTTTGTGATATAAATATCTTGTTTTTCAAAGAAAGTTAGAATAGAAGTGTCGAAAACGCATCAATCTTAAATATGTCAAATTTTAATGGTTTAATGGATTATACAAAAATTTATTTACTTCCTGATGTTCTCATATTAACAGATTTCTTTGAAGATTTTGGAAATGTGTCGCTAAACATATAAAATAATTTCTTTAATTTATTTAATTTATTTAATTTCTTTAATTTATTTGATTTATTTAATTTCTTTAATTTATTTGATTTATTTAATTTCTTTAATTTATTTGATTTATTTAATTTCTTTAATTTATTTGATTTGTTTAATTTCTTTAATTTATTTAATTTGTTTAATTTCTTTAATTTATTTAATTTGTTTAATTTCTTTAATTTATTTAATTTGTTTAATTTCTTTAATTTATTTAATTTGTTTAATTTATTTAATTTATTTAATTTATTTGATTTATTTAATTTATTTAATTTATTTGATTTATTTAATTTATTTAATTTATTTAATTTATTTGATTTATTTAATTTATTTTATTTATTTGATTTATTTAATTTATTTAATTTATTTGATTTATTTAATTTATTTAATTTATTTGATTTATTTAATTTATTTAATTTATTTGATTTATTTGATTTATTTAATTTATTTGATTTATTTAATTTATTTGATTTATTTGATTTATTTAATTTATTTGATTTATTTGATTTATTTGATTTATTTGATTTATTTGATTTATTTAATTTATTTGATTTATTTAATTTATTTAATTTATTTAATTTATTTAATTTATTTGATTTATTTAATTTATTTAATTTATTTAATTTATTTAATTTATTTGATTTATTTGATTTATTTAATTTATTTGATTTATTTGATTTATTTAATTTATTTGATTTATTTAATTTATTTAATTTATTTGATTTATTTAATTTATTTAATTTATTTGATTTATTTAATTTATTTGATTTATTTGATTTATTTAATTTATTTGATTTATTTAATTTATTTAATTTATTTAATTTATTTAATTTATTTAATTTATTTAATTTATTTAATTTATTTAATTTATTTAATTTATTTAATTTATTTAATTTATTTAATTTATTTAATTTATTTAATTTATTTAATTTATTTAATTTATTTAATTTATTTAATTTATTTAATTTATTTAATTTATTTAATTTATTTAATTTATTTAATTTATTTAATTTATTTAATTTATTTAATTTATTTAATTTATTTAATTTATTTAATTTATTTAATTTATTTAATTTATTTAATTTATTTAATTTATTTAATTTATTTAATTTATTTAATTTATTTAATTTATTTAATTTATTTAATTTATTTAATTTATTTAATTTATTTAATTTATTTAATTTATTTAATTTATTTAATTTATTTAATTTATTTAATTTATTTAATTTATTTAATTTATTTAATTTATTTAATTTATTTAATTTATTTAATTTATTTAATTTATTTAATTTATTTAATTTATTTAATTTATTTAATTTATTTAATTTATTTAATTTATTTAATTTATTTAATTTATTTAATTTATTTAATTTATTTAATTTATTTAATTTATTTAATTTATTTAATTTATTTAATTTATTTAATTTATTTAATTTATTTAATTTATTTAATTTATTTAATTTATTTAATTTATTTAATTTATTTAATTTATTTAATTTATTTAATTTATTTAATTTATTTAATTTATTTAATTTATTTAATTTATTTAATTTATTTAATTTATTTAATTTATTTAATTTATTTAATTTATTTAATTTATTTAATTTATTTAATTTATTTAATTTATTTAATTTATTTAATTTATTTAATTTATTTAATTTATTTAATTTATTTAATTTATTTAATTTATTTAATTTATTTAATTTATTTAATTTATTTAATTTATTTAATTTATTTAATTTATTTAATTTATTTAATTTATTTAATTTATTTAATTTATTTAATTTATTTAATTTATTTAATTTATTTAATTTATTTAATTTATTTAATTTATTTAATTTATTTAATTTATTTAATTTATTTAATTTATTTAATTTATTTAATTTATTTAATTTATTTAATTTATTTAATTTATTTAATTTATTTAATTTATTTAATTTATTTAATTTATTTAATTTATTTAATTTATTTAATTTATTTAATTTATTTAATTTATTTAATTTATTTAATTTATTTAATTTATTTAATTTATTTAATTTATTTAATTTATTTAATTTATTTAATTTATTTAATTTATTTAATTTATTTAATTTATTTAATTTATTTAATTTATTTAATTTATTTAATTTATTTAATTTATTTAATTTATTTAATTTATTTAATTTATTTAATTTATTTAATTTATTTAATTTATTTAATTTATTTAATTTATTTAATTTATTTAATTTATTTAATTTATTTAATTTATTTAATTTATTTAATTTATTTAATTTATTTAATTTATTTAATTTATTTAATTTATGTAATTTATTTAATTTATGTAATTTATTTAATTTATGTAATTTATTTAATTTATGTAATTTATTTAATTTATGTAATTTATTTAATTTATTTAATTTATTTAATTTACTTAATTTATTTAATTTATTTAATTTATTAAATTTATTTAATTTATTTAATTTATTAAATTTATTTAATTTATTTAATTTATTTAATTTATTTAATTTATTTAATTTATTTAATTTATTTAATTTATTTAATTTATTTAATTTATTTAATTTATTTAATTTATTTAATTTATTTAATTTATTTAATTTATTTAATTTATTTAATTTATTTAATTTATTTAATTTATTTAATTATTTAATTTATTTAATTTATTTAATTTATTTAATTTATTTAATTTATTTAATTTATTAATTTATTTAATTATTAATTTATTTAATTTATTTAATTTATTTAATTTATTTAATTTATTTAATTTATTTAATTTATTTAATTTATTTAATTTATTTAATTTATTTAATTTATTTAATTTATTTAATTTATTTAATTTATTTAATTTATTTAATTTATTTAATTTATTTAATTTATTTAATTTATTTAATTTATTTAATTTATTTAATTTATTTAATTTATTTAATTTATTTAATTTATTTAATTTATTTAATTTATTTAATTTATTTAATTTATTTAATTTATTTAATTTATTTAATTTATTTAATTTATTTAATTTATTTAATTTATTTAATTTATTTAATTTATTTAATTTATTTAATTTATTTAATTTATTTAATTTATTTAATTTATTTAATTTATTTAATTTATTTAATTTATTTAATTTATTTAATTTATTTAATTTATTTAATTTATTTAATTTATTTAATTTATTTAATTTATTTAATTTATTTAATTTATTTAATTTATTTAATTTATTTAATTTATTTAATTTATTTAATTTATTTAATTTATTTAATTTATTTAATTTATTTAATTTATTTAATTTATTTAATTTATTTAATTTATTTAATTTCTTTAATTTCTTTAATTTCTTTAATTTCTTTAATTTCTTTAATTTCTTTAATTTCTTTAATTTCTTTAATTTCTTTAATTTCTTTAATTTCTTTAATTTCTTTAATTTCTTTAATTTCTTTAATTTCTTTAATTTCTTTAATTTCTTTAATTTATTTAATTTCTTTAATTTCTTTAATTTCTTTAATTTATTTAATTTATTTAATTTATTTAATTTATTTAATTTATTTAATTTATTTAATTTATTTAATTTATTTAATTTATTTAATTTATTTAATTTATTTAATTTATTTAATTTATTTAATTTATTTAATTTATTTAATTTATTTAATTTATTTAATTTATTTAATTTATTTAATTTATTTAATTTATTTAATTTATTTAATTTATTTAATTTATTTAATTTATTTAATTTATTTAATTTATTTAATTTATTTAATTTATTTAATTTATTTAATTTATTTAATTTATTTAATTTATTTAATTTATTTAATTTATTTAATTTATTTAATTTATTTAATTTATTTAATTTATTTAATTTATTTAATTTATTTAATTTATTTAATTTATTTAATTTATTTAATTTATTTAATTTATTTAATTTATTTAATTTATTTAATTTATTTAATTTATTTAATTTATTTAATTTATTTAATTTATTTAATATATTTAATTTATTTAATTTATTTAATTTATTTAATTTATTTAATTTATTTAATTTATTTAATTTATTTAATTTATTTAATTTATTTAATTTATTTAATTTATTTAATTTATTTAATTTGTTGTACTTCTAGTTTGTGGGTTTAATTTTTATAATTTCTAATAAATTTCTTCATCACAACGACGAAAACCATTGAAAGTTTTAATTTTCTATTATGTCCCGAACGTCGAAATTTTTTTCCCACGCAAGGTGCCCAAGTGACTACTAGGATTTTTGGAGATTTCCAAAATCTCCCAAAATAATGCATTTCTTGAAGTATATAATTACAAACGGTCCATTTTTACCTTTGTGTCTCTAATCAAAGTTAAGAATCTTTTTATTCTAATACGGAAACCAAGAAATGTCGCCTACTTAAGAAGAAATAAGGATACAAATTTTAAATTCAATGATTATTTCTTATTTTTTTGTTGTAATTTCGTTGTTTTCCTAGTGATGTTAAAACAGGAGTATTAAAAATACAAAATTTTTAAATATTACGTAAAATAATACAAATCATTTTCGAGATCTTTTCGTATTTCCCCGAAAAATAGTTTTTGAAAAGTAAATTAACAAAAAAGGCCCAATTTTGTCTTTCAATCTCTAATCTCTATTAAAAATCTTGTACTTTTACTACAAAAAGCAAGATATCCTGTAATTTGATTTCAAATAAGAACAAAATGTGTGATTTCACTGATTAATTCGGATTTTGTGATATAAATATCTTGTTTTTCAAAGAAAGTTAGAATAGAAGTGTCGAAAACGCATCAATCTTAAATATGTCAAATTTTAATGGATTATACAAAAATTTATTTACTTCCTGATGTTCTCATATTAACAGATTTCTTTGAAGATTTTGGAAATGTGTCGCTAAACATATAAAATAATTTCTTTAATTTATTTAATTTATTTAATTTCTTTAATTTATTTGATTTATTTAATTTCTTTAATTTATTTGATTTATTTAATTTCTTTAATTTATTTGATTTATTTAATTTCTTTAATTTATTTGATTTATTTAATTTCTTTAATTTATTTGATTTATTTAATTTCTTTAATTTATTTGATTTGTTTAATTTCTTTAATTTATTTAATTTGTTTAATTTCTTTAATTTATTTAATTTGTTTAATTTCTTTAAGTTATTTAATTTGTTTAATTTCTTTAAGTTATTTAATTTGTTTAATTTCTTTAATTTATTTAATTTGTTTAATTTCTTTAATTTATTTAATTTGTTTAATTTCTTTAATTTATTTAATTTATTTGATTTATTTAATTTATTTAATTTATTTGATTTATTTAATTTATTTAATTTATTTGATTTATTTAATTTATTTTATTTATTTGATTTATTTAATTTATTTTATTTATTTGATTTATTTAATTTATTTGATTTATTTAATTTATTTGATTTATTTGATTTATTTAATTTATTTGATTTATTTGATTTATTTAATTTATTTGATTTATTTGATTTATTTAATTTATTTGATTTATTTGATTTATTTAATTTATTTGATTTATTTGATTTATTTAATTTATTTGATTTATTTAATTTATTTAATTTATTTAATTTATTTGATTTATTTAATTTATTTGATTTATTTGATTTATTTAATTTATTTGATTTATTTAATTTATTTAATTTATTTGATTTATTTAATTTATTTGATTTATTTAATTTATTTAATTTATTTGATTTATTTAATTTATTTGATTTATTTGATTTATTTAATTTATTTGATTTATTTGATTTATTTAATTTATTTGATATATTTGATATATTTGATTTATTTAATTTATTTGATATATTTGATTTATTTAATTTATTTAATTTATTTAATTTATTTAATTTATTTAATTTATTTAATTTATTTAATTTATTTAATTTATTTAATTTATTTAATTTATTTAATTTATTTAATTTATTTAATTTATTTAATTTATTTAATTTATTTAATTTATTTAATTTATTTAATTTATTTAATTTATTTAATTTATTTAATTTATTTAATTTATTTAATTTATTTAATTTATTTAATTTATTTAATTTATTTAATTTATTTAATTTATTTAATTTATTTAATTTATTTAATTTATTTAATTTATTTAATTTATTTAATTTATTTAATTTATTTAATTTATTTAATTTATTTAATTTATTTAATTTATTTAATTTATTTAATTTATTTAATTTATTTAATTTATTTAATTTATTTAATTTATTTAATTTATTTAATTTATTTAATTTATTTAATTTATTTAATTTATTTAATTTATTTAATTTATTTAATTTATTTAATTTATTTAATTTATTTAATTTATTTAATTTATTTAATTTATTTAATTTATTTAATTTATTTAATTTATTTAATTTATTTAATTTATTTAATTTATTTAATTTATTTAATTTATTTAATTTATTTAATTTATTTAATTTATTTAATTTATTTAATTTATTTAATTTATTTAATTTATTTAATTTATTTAATTTATTTAATTTATTTAATTTATTTAATTTATTTAATTTATTTAATTTATTTAATTTATTTAATTTATTTAATTTATTTAATTTATTTAATTTATTTAATTTATTTAATTTATTTAATTTATTTAATTTATTTAATTTATTTAATTTATTTAATTTATTTAATTTATTTAATTTATTTAATTTATTTAATTTATTTAATTTATTTAATTTATTTAATTTATTTAATTTATTTAATTTATTTAATTTATTTAATTTATTTAATTTATTTAATTTATTTAATTTATTTAATTTATTTAATTTATTTAATTTATTTAATTTATTTAATTTATTTAATTTATTTAATTTATTTAATTTATTTAATTTATTTAATTTATTTAATTTATTTAATTTATTTAATTTATTTAATTTATTTAATTTATTTAATTTATTTAATTTATTTAATTTATTTAATTTATTTAATTTATTTAATTTATTTAATTTATTTAATTTATTTAATTTATTTAATTTATTTAATTTATTTAATTTATTTAATTTATTTAATTTATTTAATTTATTTAATTTATTTAATTTATTTAATTTATTTAATTTATTTAATTTATTTAATTTATTTAATTTATTTAATTTATTTAATTTATTTAATTTATTTAATTTATTTAATTTATTTAATTTATTTAATTTATTTAATTTATTTAATTTATTTAATTTATTTAATTTATTTAATTTATTTAATTTATTTAATTTATTTAATTTATTTAATTTATTTAATTTATTTAATTTATTTAATTTATTTAATTTATTTAATTTATTTAATTTATTTAATTTATTTAATTTATTTAATTTATTTAATTTATTTAATTTATTTAATTTATTTAATTTATTTAATTTATTTAATTTATTTAATTTATTTAATTTATTTAATTTATTTAATTTATTTAATTTATTTAATTTATTTAATTTATTTAATTTATTTAATTTATTTAATTTATTTAATTTATTTAATTTATTTAATTTATTTAATTTATTTAATTTATTTAATTTATTTAATTTATTTAATTTATTTAATTTATTTAATTTATTTAATTTATTTAATTTATTTAATTTATTTAATTTATTTAATTTATTTAATTTATTTAATTTATTTAATTTATTTAATTTATTTAATTTATTTAATTTATTTAATTTATTTAATTTATTTAATTTATTTAATTTATTTAATTTATTTAATTTATTTAATTTATTTAATTTATTTAATTTATTTAATTTATTTAATTTATTTAATTTATTTAATTTATTTAATTTATTTAATTTATTTAATTTATTTAATTTATTTAATTTATTTAATTTATTTAATTTATTTAATTTATTTAATTTATTTAATTTATTTAATTTATTTAATTTATTTAATTTATTTAATTTATTTAATTTATTTAATTTATTTAATTTATTTAATTTATTTAATTTATTTAATTTATTTAATTTATTTAATTTATTTAATTTATTTAATTTATTTAATTTATTTAATTTATTTAATTTATTTAATTTATTTAATTTATTTAATTTATTTAATTTATTTAATTTATTTAATTTATTTAATTTATTTAATTTATTTAATTTATTTAATTTATTTAATTTATTTAATTTATTTAATTTATTTAATTTATTTAATTTATTTAGTTTATTTAGTTTATTTAATTTATTTAATTTATTTAATTTAATTTGTTTAATTTATTTAATTTGTTGTACTTCTAGTTTGTGGGTTTAATTTTTATAATTTCTAATAAATTTCTTCATCACAACGACGAAAACCATTGAAAGTTTTAATTTTCTATTATGTCCCGAACGTCGAAATTTTTTTTCCCACGCAAGGTGCCCAAGTGACTACTAGGATTTTTGGAGATTTCCAAAATCTCCCAAAATAATGCATTTCTTGAAGTATATAATTACAAACGGTCCATTTTTACCTTTGTGTCTCTAATCAAAGTTAAGAATCTTTTTATTCTAATACGGAAACCAAGAAATGTCGCCTACTTAAGAAGAAATAAGGATACAAATTTTAAATTCAATGATTATTTCTTATTTTTTTGTAGTAATTTCGTTGTTTTCCTAGTGATGTTAAAACAGGAGTATTGAAAATACAAAATTTTTAAATATTACGTAAAATAATACAAATCATTTTCGAGATCTTTTCGTATTTCCCCGAAAAATGGTTTTTGAAAAGTAAATTAACAAAAACGGCCCAATTTTGTCTTTCAATCTCTAATCTCTATTAAAAATCTTGTACTTTTACTACAAAAAGCAAGATATCCTGTAATTTGATTTCAAATAAGAACAAAATGTGTGATTTCACTGATTAATTCGGATTTTGTGATATAAATATCTTGTTTTTCAAAGAAAGTTAGAATAGAAGTGTCGAAAACGCATCAATCTTAAATATGTCAAATTTTAATGGATTATACAAAAATTTATTTACTTCCTGATGTTCTCATATTAACAGATTTCTTTGAAGATTTTCGAAATGTGTCGCTAAACATATAAAATTAGATCTCGCACCATACTTTACATCTCCCGGTTTAAGTGGGGATGCAATGTTACGATTCACAAAAGTTAAATTAGAATTCTAACTGATATTAACATGTTACATTTTTTTTTAAAAACAATAAAAATGGCCCATTATTGACTTTCAGTCTCTAATCTATGTATAACGTCTTGTGGTTCTCCTACAAAATCCAAGAAATCCATGTACATTTATTCCAAATTAGAACAAAATGTATGACTTCACTGATTATTTCGTATTTTGTGATTTAATCATCTTGTTTTTCTAGAAAAGCTGGTATAGGAGTATCGAAAATGTAGAATATTTAAATAATATACAAAATAATACCAATAATCTTAGAGATCGTTTCGTATTTCCTTGAATAGTTAATTTCGGGATTGATATTGACACAAACGGCCCATTTTGGACTTTCCGACTTTAGTCTAAAGTTCAGAACCCTGTTCTTCTTCCACAAAAATCAAGAAATGCAAGTAAATTTAGTCCAAATTAGCACAAAACTGCTAAATTTAGTGATTATTTCGTATTTTGTGCTGTAATTCTTTTGTTCTCCTAGAAAAGTTATTATAGAAATATCGAAAAGGAAGAAAAAGTTATTATCGAAATATCGAAAAGGCAGGATTTTTTAATATTATACCAAATAAAACAGATAATCTTAGAAATCTTCTCGTATTCCTCTGCGAAATAGGTTTCGGAAAGTAAATTAATTCAAATGGCCCATTTTTGTCATTCAGTCTACAATCTAAGTTCAGAATCTTGAAGTTCTAATACAAAGAACAAGAAATGCGACCTAATTTAGTCGAAATAAGAACAAAAACTTTAAATTCAATGATATTTTCCGTATTTAGAGTTGTAATTTCCTTATTTTCCAAGAGAACTTATAAAGAAGTATCAAAACTGCAAGGCTTTTGAATAATATACAAAATCATGCTCTCAATATTAGAGATCTATTCATATTTCACTGAGAAATGGGTTTTAGAACGTAAGTTAGTAAAAACGACCTATTTTGGACTTTCAATCTCTAATCTAAAGTAAATTGTATCCAAATTAGAACAAAATGTCTATATTCAATGATTTCTTCGTGTTCTGTGCTTTAATCTCATTTTTATCCATTTTAAAGGGAAATGCGAATGTATCTCCGAGATAACAAGTTTTATTTAGGGTAACATATTAAAAAACCTGCATTTTCGATTCTTTTATAACAAAAGTTATAACAACTTCTCCATTAAAATTAGGAAATACGAAAAAATCATCGAATTTAGGTGCTTTATGATTATTTCGAAAGAATTAAGCTCCATTCTTGGTTTTCATAGTAGAAGTACTAAATCCTGAACTTAGATTATAGACAGAAAGTCAAAAAGTGCCATTTGTGGTAACTACCATTCCGAGACATATTTTTCAGGGAAATACGGAAAGATCTTTAAGATAATTATTTTAATTTTCTAAAATATTTGAGAATTCTGCATTTTCGATACTTCTGTAATAATCTTTCTAGGAAAACAAAGGCAATTACAGCTCAGAATTGGAAATAATCATTGAATTCACGTATTTGATTCTAATTTGAACTTATTTTCCATACATTTCTTGGATTTTGAAGTAGAAGTGCAAGATTCTGAACTTAGATTATAGGCAGAAAATCAAAAATGGACCATTTGTATTAATATACTTCAAGAAATGTTCTTTTTTGGGAAGTTTTGTAAATCTCGGCACATTTTTGACTTTCTCCGAAAGTAGTGTAAGATTTGACTTCTAGAACACCCTCAGGCTATATATTAATTTACAAATAATGGTAATTATTATTCAATGTGTGTATCAAATTAAGGTCTAAATTGTCAGTTAAATTTATTGCGGAACTGTAAGTGTGTGTTATGTGTGTAACAAGTTGTTGTTATACAGGGTGATATAAAAAAGCTAGTACATGAAATTAATTACTGGTCGGGAACTCCGCGTGTGGGGTGGGTCGGATTTTGTAAGAAAAGTACTAGATTCTGGAACTAGATTAGACACAGAAAGACGAAAATTATATAATTCAAGAAATGCATTATTTTGGGAGATTTTGGAAATCTCCAAAAATCCTAGTAGTCACTTGGCCACCTTGCGTGGGAAAAAAATTTCGACGTTCGGGACATAATAGAAAATTAAAACTTTCAATGGTTTTCGTCGTTGTGATGAAGAAATTTATTAGAAATTATAAAAATTAAACCCACAAACTAGAAGTACAATAAATTAAATAAATTAAATAAACTAAATAAATTAAATAAATTAAATAAATTAAATAAACTAAATAAATTAAATAAATTAAATAAATTAAATAAATTAAATAAATTAAATAAATTAAATAAAATAAATAAATTAAATAAATTAAATAAACTAAATAAATTAAATAAATTAAATAAATTAAATAAATTAAATAAATTAAATAAATTAAATAAATTAAATAAATTAAATAAATTAAATAAATTAAATAAATTAAATAAATTAAATAAATTAAATAAATTAAATAAATTAAATAAATTAAATAAATTAAATAAATTAAATAAATTAAATAAATTAAATAAATTAAATAAATTAAATAAATTAAATAAATTAAATAAATTAAATAAATTAAATAAATTAAATAAATTAAATAAATTAAATAAATTAAATAAATTAAATAAATTAAATAAATTAAATAAATTAAATAAATTAAATAAATTAAATAAATTAAATAAATTAAATAAATTAAATAAATTAAATAAATTAAATAAATTATATAAATTAAATAAATTAAATAAATTAAATAAATTAAATAAATTAAATAAATTAAATAAATTAAATAAATTAAATAAATTAAATAAATTAAATAAATTAAATAAATTAAATAAATTAAATAAATTAAATAAATTAAATAAATTAAATAAATTAAATAAATTAAATAAATTAAATAAATTAAATAAATTAAATAAATTAAATAAATTAAATAAATTAAATAAATTAAATAAATTAAATAAATTAAATAAATTAAATAAATTAAATAAATTAAATAAATTAAATAAATTAAATAAATTAAATAAATTAAATAAATTAAATAAATTAAATAAATTAAATAAATTAAATAAATTAAATAAATTAAATAAATTAAATAAATTAAATAAATTAAATAAATTAAATAAATTAAATAAATTAAATAAATTAAATAAATTAAATAAATTAAATAAATTAAATAAATTAAATAAATTAAATAAATTAAATAAATTAAATAAATTAAATAAATTAAATAAATTAAATAAATTAAATAAATTAAATAAATTAAATAAATTAAATAAATTAAATAAATTAAATAAATTAAATAAATTAAATAAATTAAATAAATTAAATAAATTAAATAAATTAAATAAATTAAATAAATTAAATAAATTAAATAAATTAAATAAATTAAATAAATTAAATAAATTAAATAAATTAAATAAATTAAATAAATTAAATAAATTAAATAAATTAAATAAATTAAATAAATTAAATAAATTAAATAAATTAAATAAATTAAATAAATTAAATAAATTAAATAAATTAAATAAATTAAAAAAATTAAATAAATTAAATAAATTAAATAAATTAAATAAATTAAATAAATTAAATAAATTAAATAAATTAAATAAATTAAATAAATTAAATAAATTAAATAAATTAAATAAATTAAATAAATTAAATAAATTAAATAAATTAAATAACTTAAATAAATTAAATAAATCAAATAAGTTAAATAAATTAAATATTTTAAATAAATTAAATAAATTAAAAACATTAAATAAATTTATTTAATATAGTTTATTTAATTTATTAATTTGTTTAATTTATTTAATTTATTTAATTAACTTAATTTATTTAATTTATTTAATTTATTTAATTTATTTAATTTATTTAATTTATTTAATTTATTTAATTTATTTAATTTATTTAATTTATTTAATTTATTTAATTTATTTAATTTATTTAATTTATTTAATTTATTTAATTTATTTAATTTATTTAATTTACTTAATTTATTTAATTTATTTAATTTATTTAATTTATTTAATTTATTTAATTTATTTAATTTATTTAATTTATTTAATTTATTTAATTTATTTAATTTATTTAATTTATTTAATTTATTTAATTTATTTTATTTATTTAATTTATTTTATTTATTTAATTTATTTAATTTATTTAATTTATTTAATTTATTTAATTTATTTAATTTATTTAATTTATTTAATTTATTTAATTTATTTAATTAATTTAATTTATTTAATTTATTTAATTAATTTAATTTATTTAATTTATTTAATTAATTTAATTTATTTAATTTACTTAATTTACTTAATTTATTTAATTTATTTAATTTATTTAATTTATTTAATTTATTTAATTTATTTAATTTATTTAATTTATTTAATTTATTTAATTTATTTAATTTATTTAATTTATTTAATTTATTTAATTTATTTAATTTATTTAATTTATTTAACATATTTAATTTATTTAATTTATTTAATTTATTTAATTTATTTAATTTATTTAATTTATTTAATTTATTTAATTTATTTAATTTATTTAATTTATTTAATTTATTTAATTTATTTAATTTATTTAATTTATTTAATTTATTTAATTTATTTAATTTATTTAATTTATTTAATTTATTTAATTTATTTAATTTATTTAATTTATTTAATTTATTTAATTTATTTAATTTATTTAATTTATTTAATTTATTTAATTTATTTAATTTATTTAATTTATTTAATTTATTTAATTTATTTAATTTATTTAATTTATTTAATGTATTTAATGTATTTAATGTATTTAATTTATTTAATTTATTTAATTTATTTAATTTATTTAATTTATTTAATTTATTTAATTTATTTAATTTATTTAATTTATTTAATTTATTTAATTTATTTAATTTATTTAACTTATTTAAATTATTTAATTTATTTAATTTATTTAATTTATTTAATTTATTTAATTTATTTAATTTATTTAATTTATTTAATTTATTTAATTTATTTAATTTATTTAATTTATTTAATTTATTTAATTTATTTAATTTATTTAATTTATTTAATTTATTTAATTTATTTAATTTATTTAATTTATTTAATTTATTTAATTTATTTAATTTATTTAATTTATTTAATTTATTTAATTTATTTAATTTATTTAATTTATTTAATTTATTTAATTTATTTAATTTATTTAATTTATTTAATTTATTTAATTTATTTAATTTATTTAATTTATTTAATTTATTTAATTTATTTAATTTATTTAATTTATTTAATTTATTTAATTTATTTAATTTATTTAATTTATTTAATTTATTTAATTTATTTAATTTATTTAATTTATTTAATTTATTTAATTTATTTAATTTATTTAATTTATTTAATTTATTTAATTTATTTAATTTATTTAATTTATTTAATTTATTTAATCTATTTAATTTATTTAATCTATTTAATTTATTTAATCTATTTAATTTATTTAATCTATTTAATTTATTTAATCTATTTAATTTATTTAATCTATTTAATTTATTTAATCTATTTAATTTATTTAATCTATTTAATTTATTTAATCTATTTAATTTATTTAATCTATTTAATTTATTTAATCTATTTAATTTATTTAATCTATTTAATTTATTTAATCTATTTAATTTATTTAATCTATTTAATTTATTTAATCTATTTAATTTATTTAATCTATTTAATTTATTTAATCTATTTAATTTATTTAATCTATTTAATTTATTTAATCTATTTAATTTATTTAATCTATTTAATTTATTTAATTTATTTAATTTATTTAATTTATTTAATTTATTTAATTTATTTAATTTATTTAATTTATTTAATTTATTTAATTTATTTAATTTATTTAATTTATTTAATTTATTTAATTTATTTAATTTATTTAATTTTTTTAATTTATTTAATTTTTTTAATTTTTTTAATTTTTTTAATTTTTTTAATTTTTTTAATTTTTTTAATTTTTTTAATTTTTTTAATTTTTTAATTTTTTTAATTTATTTAATTTTTTTAATTTATTTAATTTTTTTAATTTATTTAATTTATTTAGTTTATTTAATTTATTTAATTTATTTAATTTATTTAATTTATTTAACTTATTTAATTTATTTAATTTATTTAATTTATTTAATTTATTTAATTTATTTAATTTATTTAACTTATTTAATTTATTTAATTTATTTAATTTATTTAATTTTTTTAATTTTTTTAATTTATTTAATTTATTTAATTTTTTTAATTTTTTTAATTTATTTAATTTATTTAATTTATTTAATTTATTTAATTTATTTAATTTATTTAATTTATTTAATTTATTTAATTTATTTAATTTATTTAATTTATTTAATTTTTTTAATTTTTTTAATTTATTTAATTTATTTAATTTATTTAATTTATTTAATTTATTTAATTTATTTAATTTATTTAATTTATTTAATTTATTTAATTTATTTAATTTTTTTAATTTTTTTAATTTATTTAATTTATTTAATTTATTTAATTTATTTAACTTATTTAATTTATTTAATTTTTTTAATTTATTTAATTTATTTAATTTTTTTAATTTATTTAATTTATTTAATTTATTTAATTTATTTAATTTATTTAATTTATTTAATTTATTTAATTTATTTAATTTATTTAATTTATTTAATTTATTTAATTTTTTTAATTTTTTTAATTTTTTTAATTTATTTAATTTATTTAATTTATTTAATTTATTTAATTTATTTAATTTATTTGATTTATTTGATTTATTTAATTTATTTGATTTATTTGATTTATTTAATTTATTTGATTTATTTAATTTATTTAATTTATTTGATTTATTTAATTTATTTAATTTATTTAATTTATTTAATTTATTTAATTTATTTAATTTATTTAATTTATTTAATTTATTTAATTTATTTAATTTATTTAATTTATTTAATTTATTTAATTTATTTAATTTATTTAATTTATTTAATTTATTTAATTTATTTAATTTATTTAATTTATTTAATTTATTTAATTTATTTAATTTATTTAATTTATTTAATTTATTTAATTTATTTAATTTATTTAATTTATTTAATTTATTTAATTTATTTAATTTATTTAATTTATTTAATTTATTTAATTTATTTAATTTATTTAATTTATTTAATTTATTTAATTTATTTAATTTATTTAATTTATTTAATTTATTTAATTTATTTAATTTATTTAATTTATTTAATTTATTTAATTTATTTAATTTATTTAATTTATTTAATTTATTTAATTTATTTAATTTATTTAATTTATTTAATTTATTTAATTTATTTAATTTATTTAATTTATTTAATTTATTTAATTTATTTAATTTATTTAATTTATTTAATTTATTTAATTTATTTAATTTATTTAATTTATTTAATTTATTTAATTTATTTAATTTATTTAATTTATTTAATTTATTTAATTTATTTAATTTATTTAATTTATTTAATTTATTTAATTTATTTAATTTATTTAATTTATTTAATTTATTTAATTTATTTAATTTATTTAATTTATTTAATTTATTTAATTTATTTAATTTATTTAATTTATTTAATTTATTTAATTTATTTAATTTATTTAATTTATTTAATTTATTTAATTTATTTAATTTATTTAATTTATTTAATTTATTTAATTTATTTAATTTATTTAATTTATTTAATTTATTTAATTTATTTAATTTATTTAATTTATTTAATTTATTTAATTTATTTAATTTATTTAATTTATTTAATTTATTTAATTTATTTAATTTATTTAATTTATTTAATTTATTTAATTTATTTAATTTATTTAATTTATTTAATTTATTTAATTTATTTAATTTATTTAATTTATTTAATTTATTTAATTTATTTAATTTATTTAATTTATTTAATTTATTTAATTTATTTAATTTATTTAATTTATTTAATTTATTTAATTTATTTAATTTATTTAATTTATTTGATTTATTTAATTTATTTAATTTATTTAATTTATTTAATTTATTTAATTTATTTAATTTATTTAATTTATTTAATTTATTTAATTTATTTAATTTATTTAATTTATTTAATTTATTTAATTTATTTAATTTATTTAATTTATTTAATTTATTTAATTTATTTAATTTATTTAATTTATTTAATTTATTTAATTTATTTAATTTATTTAATTTATTTAATTTATTTAATTTATTTAATTTATTTAATTTATTTAATTTATTTAATTTATTTAATTTATTTAATTTATTTAATTTATTTAATTTATTTAATTTATTTAATTTATTTAATTTATTTAATTTATTTAATTTATTTAATTTATTTAATTTATTTAATTTATTTAATTTATTTAATTTATTTAATTTATTTAATTTATTTAATTTATTTAATTTATTTAATTTATTTAATTTATTTAATTTATTTAATTTATTTAATTTATTTAATTTATTTAGTTTATTTAATTTATTTAATTTATTTAATTTAATTTGTTTAATTTATTTAATTTAATTTGTTTAATTTATTTAATTTGTTGTACTTCTAGTTTGTGGGTTTAATTTTTATAATTTCTAATAAATTTCTTCATCACAACGACGAAAACCATTGAAAGTTTTAATTTTCTATTATGTCCCGAACGTCGAAATTTTTTTCCCACGCAAGGTGCCCAAGTGACTACTAGGATTTTTGGAGATTTCCAAAATCTCCCAAAATAATGCATTTCTTGAAGTATATAATTACAAACGGTCCATTTTTACCTTTGTGTCTCTAATCAAAGTTAAGAATCTTTTTATTCTAATACGGAAACCAAGAAATGTCGCCTACTTAAGAAGAAATAAGGATACAAATTTTAAATTCAATGATTATTTCTTATTTTTTTGTAGTAATTTCGTTGTTTTCCTAGTGATGTTAAAACAGGAGTATTGAAAATACAAAATTTTTAAATATTACGTAAAATAATACAAATCATTTTCGAGATCTTTTCGTATTTCCCCGAAAAATGGTTTTTGAAAAGTAAATTAACAAAAACGGCCCAATTTTGTCTTTCAATCTCTAATCTCTATTAAAAATCTTGTACTTTTACTACAAAAAGCAAGATATCCTGTAATTTGATTTCAAATAAGAACAAAATGTGTGATTTCACTGATTAATTCGGATTTTGTGATATAAATATCTTGTTTTTCAAAGAAAGTTAGAATAGAAGTGTCGAAAACGCATCAATCTTAAATATGTCAAATTTTAATGGATTATACAAAAATTTATTTACTTCCTGATGTTCTCATATTAACAGATTTCTTTGAAGATTTTCGAAATGTGTCGCTAAACATATAAAATTAGATCTCGCACCATACTTTACATCTCCCGGTTTAAGTGGGGATGCAATGTTACGATTCACAAAAGTTAAATTAGAATTCTAACTGATATTAACATGTTACATTTTTTTTTAAAAACAATAAAAATGGCCCATTATTGACTTTCAGTCTCTAATCTATGTATAACGTCTTGTGGTTCTCCTACAAAATCCAAGAAATCCATGTACATTTATTCCAAATTAGAACAAAATGTATGACTTCACTGATTATTTCGTATTTTGTGATTTAATCATCTTGTTTTTCTAGAAAAGCTGGTATAGAAGTATCGAAAATGTAGAATATTTAAATAATATACAAAATAATACCAATAATCTTAGAGATCGTTTCGTATTTCCTTGAATAGTTAATTTCGGGATTGATATTGACACAAACGGCCCATTTTGGACTTTCCGACTTTAGTCTAAAGTTCAGAACCCTGTTCTTCTTCCACAAAAATCAAGAAATGCAAGTAAATTTAGTCCAAATTAGCACAAAACTGCTAAATTTAGTGATTATTTCGTATTTTGTGCTGTAATTCTTTTGTTCTCCTAGAAAAGTTATTATAGAAATATCGAAAAGGAAGAAAAAGTTATTATCGAAATATCGAAAAGGCAGGATTTTTTAATATTATACCAAATAAAACAGATAATCTTAGAAATCTTCTCGTATTCCTCTGCGAAATAGGTTTCGGAAAGTAAATTAATTCAAATGGCCCATTTTTGTCATTCAGTCTACAATCTAAGTTCAGAATCTTGAAGTTCTAATACAAAGAACAAGAAATGCGACCTAATTTAGTCGAAATAAGAACAAAAACTTTAAATTCAATGATATTTTCCGTATTTAGAGTTGTAATTTCCTTATTTTCCAAGAGAACTTATAAAGAAGTATCAAAACTGCAAGGCTTTTGAATAATATACAAAATCATGCTCTCAATATTAGAGATCTATTCATATTTCACTGAGAAATGGGTTTTAGAACGTAAGTTATTAAAAACGACCTATTTTGGACTTTCAATCTCTAATCTAAAGTAAATTGTATCCAAATTAGAACAAAATGTCTATATTCAATGATTTCTTCGTGTTCTGTGCTTTAATCTCATTTTTATCCATTTTAAAGGGAAATGCGAATGTATCTCCGAGATAACAAGTTTTATTTAGGGTAACATATTAAAAAACCTGCATTTTCGATTCTTTTATAACAAAAGTTATAACAACTTCTCCATTAAAATTAGGAAATACGAAAAAATCATCGAATTTAGGTGCTTTATGATTATTTCGAAAGAATTAAGCTCCATTCTTGGTTTTCATAGTAGAAGTACTAAATCCTGAACTTAGATTATAGACAGAAAGTCAAAAAGTGCCATTTGTGGTAACTACCATTCCGAGACATATTTTTCAGGGAAATACGGAAAGATCTTTAAGATAATTATTTTAATTTTCTAAAATATTTGAGAATTCTGCATTTTCGATACTTCTGTAATAATCTTTCTAGGAAAACAAAGGCAATTACAGCTCAGAATTGGAAATAATCATTGAATTCACGTATTTGATTCTAATTTGAACTTATTTTCCATACATTTCTTGGATTTTGAAGTAGAAGTGCAAGATTCTGAACTTAGATTATAGGCAGAAAATCAAAAATGGACCATTTGTATTAATATACTTCAAGAAATGTTCTTTTTTGGGAAGTTTTGTAAATCTCGGCACATTTTTGACTTTCTCCGAAAGTAGTGTAAGATTTGACTTCTAGAACACCCTCAGGCTATATATTAATTTACAAATAATGGTAATTATTATTCAATGTGTGTATCAAATTAAGGTCTAAATTGTCAGTTAAATTTATTGCGGAACTGTAAGTGTGTGTTATGTGTGTAACAAGTTGTTGTTATACAGGGTGATATAAAAAAGCTAGTACATGAAATTAATTACTGGTCGGGAACTCCGCGTGTGGGGTGGGTCGGATTTTGTAAGAAAAGTACTAGATTCTGGAACTAGATTAGACACAGAAAGACGAAAATTATATAATTCAAGAAATGCATTATTTTGGGAGATTTTGGAAATCTCCAAAAATCCTAGTAGTCACTTGGCCACCTTGCGTGGGAAAAAAATTTCGACGTTCGGGACATAATAGAAAATTAAAACTTTCAATGGTTTTCGTCGTTGTGATGAAGAAATTTATTAGAAATTATAAAAATTAAACCCACAAACTAGAAGTACAATAAATTAAATAAATTAAATAAATTAAATAAACTAAATAAATTAAATAAATTAAATAAATTAAATAAACTAAATAAATTAAATAAATTAAATAAATTAAATAAATTAAATAAATTAAATAAAATAAATAAATTAAATAAATTAAATAAAATAAATAAATTTAATAAACTAAATAAATTAAATAAATTAAATAAATTAAATAAATTAAATAAATTAAATAAATTAAATAAATTAAATAAATTAAATAAATTAAATAAATTAAATAAATTAAATAAATTAAATAAATTAAATAAATTAAATAAATTAAATAAATTAAATAAATTAAATAAATTAAATAAATTAAATAAATTAAATAAATTAAATAAATTAAATAAACTAAATAAATTAAATAAATTAAATAAATTAAATAAATTAAATAAATTAAATAAATTAAATAAATTAAATAAATTAAATAAATTAAATAAATTAAATAAATTAAATAAATTAAATAAATTAAATAAATTAAATAAATTAAATAAATTAAATAAATTAAATAAATTAAATAAATTAAATAAATTAAATAAATTAAATAAATTAAATAAATTAAATAAATTAAATAAATTAAATAAATTAAATAAATTAAATAAATTAAATAAATTAAATAAATTAAATAAATTAAATAAATTAAATAAATTAAATAAATTAAATAAATTAAATAAATTAAATAAATTAAATAAATTAAATAAATTAAATAAATTAAATAAATTAAATAAATTAAATAAATTAAATAAATTAAATAAATTAAATAAATTAAATAAATTAAATAAATTAAATAAATTAAATAAATTAAATAAATTAAATAAATTAAATAAATTAAATAAATTAAATAAATTAAATAAATTAAATAAATTAAATAAATTAAATAAATTAAATAAATTAAATAAATTAAATAAATTAAATAAATTAAATAAATTAAATAAATTAAATAAATTAAATAAATTAAATAAATTAAATAAATTAAATAAATTAAATAAATTAAATAAATTAAATAAATTAAATAAATTAAATAAATTAAATAAATTAAATAAATTAAATAAATTAAATAAATTAAATAAATTAAATAAATTAAATAAATTAAATAAATTAAATAAATTAAATAAATTAAATAAATTAAATAAATTAAATAAATTAAATAAATTAAATAAATTAAATAAATTAAATAAATTAAATAAATTAAATAAATTAAATAAATTAAATAAATTAAATAAATTAAATAAATTAAATAAATTAAATAAATTAAATAAATTAAATAAATTAAATAAATTAAATAAATTAAATAAATTAAATAAATTAAATAAATTAAATAAATTAAATAAATTAAATAAATTAAATAAATTAAATAAATTAAATAAATTAAATAACTTAAATAACTTAAATAAATTAAATAAATCAAATAAGTTAAATAAATTAAATATTTTAAATAAATTAAATAAATTAAAGACATTAAATAAATTTATTTAATATAGTTTATTTAATTTATTAATTTGTTTAATTTATTTAATTTATTTAATTAACTTAATTTATTTAATTTATTTAATTTATTTAATTTATTTAATTTATTTAATTTATTTAATTTATTTAATTTATTTAATTTATTTAATTTATTTAATTTATTTAATTTATTTAATTTATTTAATTTATTTAATTTATTTAATTTATTTAATTTATTTAATTTATTTAATTTATTTAATTTATTTAATTTATTTAATTTATTTAATTTATTTAATTTATTTAATTTATTTAATTTATTTAATTTATTTAATTTATTTAATTTATTTAATTTATTTAATTTATTTAATTTATTTAATTTATTTAATTTATTTAATTTATTTAATTTATTTAATTTATTTAATTTATTTAATTTATTTAATTTATTTAATTTATTTAATTTATTTAATTTATTTAATTTATTTAATTTATTTAATTTATTTTATTTATTTTATTTATTTTATTTATTTAATTTATTTAATTTATTTAATTTATTTAATTTATTTAATTTATTTAATTTATTTAATTTATTTAATTTATTTAATTTATTTAATTTATTTAATTTATTTAATTTATTTAATTTATTTAATTAATTTAATTTATTTAATTAATTTAATTAATTTAATTTATTTAATTTATTTAATTAATTTAATTTATTTAATTTATTTAATTTACTTAATTTATTTAATTTATTTAATTTATTTAATTTATTTAATTTATTTAATTTATTTAATTTATTTAATTTATTTAATTTATTTAATTTATTTAATTTATTTAATTTATTTAACTTATTTAATTTATTTAATTTATTTAATTTATTTAATTTATTTAATTTATTTAATTTATTTAATTTATTTAATTTATTTAATTTATTTAATTTATTTAATTTATTTAATTTATTTAATTTATTTAATTTATTTAATTTATTTAATGTATTTAATGTATTTAATTTATTTAATTTATTTAATTTATTTAATTCATTTAATTTATTTAATTTATTTAATTTATTTAATTTATTTAATTTATTTAATTTATTTAATTTATTTAATTTATTTAATTTATTTAATTTATTTAATTTATTTAATTTATTTAATTTATTTAATTTATTTAATTTATTTAATTTATTTAATTTATTTAATTTATTTATTTTATTTAATTTATTTAATTTATTTAATTTATTTAATTTATTTAATTTATTTAATTTATTTAATTTATTTAATTTATTTAATTTATTTAATTTATTTAATTTATTTAATTTATTTAATTTATTTAATTTATTTAATTTATTTAATTTATTTAATTTATTTAATTTATTTAATTTATTTAATTTATTTAATTTATTTAATCTATTTAATCTATTTAATCTATTTAATCTATTTAATCTATTTAATCTATTTAATCTATTTAATCTATTTAATCTATTTAATCTATTTAATTTATTTAATGTATTTAATTTATTTAATTTATTTAATTTATTTAATTTATTTAATTTATTTAATTTATTTAATTTATTTAATTTATTTAATTTATTTAATTTATTTAATTTATTTAATTTATTTAATTTATTTAATTTATATAATTTATTTAATTTATTTAATTTATTTAATTTATTTAATTTATTTAATTTATTTAATTTATTTAATTTATTTAATTTATTTAATTTATTTAATTTATTTAATTTATTTAATTTATTTAATTTATTTAATTTATTTAATTTATTTAATTTATTTAATTTATTTAATTTATTTAATTTATTTAATTTATTTAATTTATTTAATTTATTTAATTTATTTAATTTATTTAATTTATTTAATTTATTTAATTTATTTAATTTATTTAATTTATTTAATTTATTTAATTTATTTAATTTATTTAATTTATTTAATTTATTTAATTTATTTAATTTATTTAATTTATTTAATTTATTTAATTTATTTAATTTATTTAATTTATTTAATTTATTTAATTTATTTAATTTATTTAATTTATTTAATTTATTTAATTTATTTAATTTATTTAATTTATTTAATTTATTTTAATTTATTTAATTTATTTAATTTTTTTAATTTATTTAATTTTTTTAATTTTTTAATTTTTTTAATTTTTTTAATTTTTTTAATTTTTTTAATTTTTTTAATTTTTTTAATTTTTTTAATTTTTTAATTTTTTTAATTTTTTTAATTTTTTTAATTTTTTTAATTTTTTTAATTTTTTTAATTTTTTTAATTTTTTTAA
>JASJET010000522.1:10000-66861 GCA_034092305.1 Diaprepes abbreviatus | reverse complement strand
AATAAATTAAATAAATTAAATAAATTAAATAAATTAAATAAATTAAATAAATTAAATAAATTAAATAAATTAAATAAATTAAATAAATTAAATAAATTAAATAAATTAAATAAATTAAATAAATTAAATAAATTAAATAAATTAAATAAATTAAATAAATTAAATAAATTAAATAAATTAAATAAATTAAATAAATTAAATAAATTAAATAAATTAAATAAATTAAATAAATTAAATAAATTAAATAAATTAAATAAATTAAATAAATTAAATAAATTAAATAAATTAAATAAATTAAATAAATTAAATAAATTAAATAAATTAAATAAATTAAATAAATTAAATAAATTAAATAAATTAAATAAATTAAATAAATTAAATAAATTAAATAAATTAAATAAATTAAATAAATTAAATAAATTAAATAAATTAATAAATTAAATAAATTAAATAAATTAAATAAATTAAATAAATTAAATAAATTAAATAAATTAAATAAATTAAATAAATTAAATAAATTAAATAAATTAAATAAATTAAATAAATTAAATAAATTAAATAAATTAAATAAATTAAATAAATTAAATAAATTAAATAAATTAAATAAATTAAATAAATTAAATAAATTAAATAAATTAAATAAATTAAATAAATTAAATAAATTAAATAAATTAAATAAATTAAATAAATTAAATAAATTAAATAAATTAAATAAATTAAATAAATTAATAAATTAAATAAATTAAATAAATTAAATAAATTAAATAAATTAAATAAATTAAATAAATTAAATAAATTAAATAAATTAAATAAATTAAATAAATTAAATAAATTAAATAAATTAAATAAATTAAATAAATTAAATAAATTAAATAAATTAAATAAATTAAATAAATTAAATAAATTAAATAAATTAAATAAATTAAATAAATTAAATAAATTAAATAAATTAAATAAATTAAATAAATTAAATAAATTAAATAAATTAAATAAATTAAATAAATTAAATAAATTAAATAAATTAAATAAATTAAATAAATTAAATAAATTAAATAAATTAAATAAATTAAATAAATTAAATAAATTAAATAAATTAAATAAATTAAATAAATTAAATAAATTAAATAAATTAAATAAATTAAATAAATTAAATAAATTAAATAAATTAAATAAATTAAATAAATTAAATAAATTAAATAAATTAAATAAATTAAATAAATTAAATAAATTAAATAAATTAAATAAATTAAATAAATTAAATAAATTAAATAAATTAAATAAATTAAATAAATTAAATAAATTAAATAAATTAAATAAATTAAATAAATTAAATAAATTAAATAAATTAAATAATTAAATAAATTAAATAAATTAAATAAATTAAATAAATTAAATAAATTAAATAAATTAAATAAATTAAATAAATTAAATAAATTAAATAAATTAAATAAATTAAATAAATTAAATAAATTAAATAAATTAAATAAATTAAATAAATTAAATAAATTAAATAAATTAAATAAATTAAATAAATTAAATAAATTAAATAAATTAAATGAATTAAATAAATTAAATAAATTAAATGAATTAAATAAATTAAATAAATTAAATGAATTAAATGAATTAAATGAATTAAAAAATTAAATAATGAATTAAATGAATTAAATAAATTAAATAAATAAATTAAGTAAATTAAATAAATTAAATAAATAAATTAAGTAAATTAATAAATTAAATAAATAAATTAAATAAATAAATTAAATAAATTAAATAAATTAAATAAATTAAATAAATAAATTAAATAAATTAAATAAATAAATAAATAAATTAAATAAATTAAATAAATTAAATAAATTAAATAAATTAAATAAATTAAATAAATTAAATAAATTAAATAAATTAAATAAATTAAATAAATTAAATAAATTAAATAAATTAAATAAATTAAATAAATTAAATAAATTAAATAAATTAAATAAATTAAATAAATTAAATAAATAAATAAATTAAATAAATTAAATAAATTAAATAAATTAAATAAATTAAATAAATTAAATAAATTAAATAAATTAAATAAATTAAATAAATTAAATAAATTAAATAAATTAAATAAATTAAATAAATTAAATAAATTAAATAAATTAAATAAATTAATAAATTAAATAAATTAAATAAATTAAATAAATTAAATAAATTAAATAAATTAAATAAATTAAATAAATTAAATAAATTAAATAAATTAAATAAATTAAATAAATTAAATAATTAAATAAATTAAATAAATTAAATAAATTAAATAAATTAAATAAATTAAATAAATTAAATAAATTAAATAAATTAAATAAATTAAATAAATTAAATAAATTAAATAAATTAAATAAATTAAATAAATTAAATAAATTAAATAAATTAAATAAATTAAATAAATTAAATAAATTAAATAAATTAAATAAATTAAATAAATTAAATAAATTAAATAAATTAAATAAATTAAATAAATTAAATAAATTAAATAAATTAAATAAATTAAATAAATTAAATAAATTAAATAAATTAAATAAATTAAATAAATTAAATAAATTAAATAAATTAAATAAATTAAATAAATTAAATAAATTAAATAAATTAAATAAATTAAATAAATTAAATAAATTAAATAAATTAAATAAATTAAATAAATTAAATAAATTAAATAAATTAAATAAATTAAATAAATTAAATAAATTAAATAAATTAAATAAATTAAATAATTAAATAAATTAAATAAATTAAATAAATTAAATAAATTAAATAAATTAAATAAATTAAATAAATTAAATAAATTAAATAAATTAAATAAATTAAATAAATTAAATAAATTAAATAAATTAAATAAATTAAATAAATTAAATAAATTAAATAAATTAAATAAATTAAATAAATTAAATAAATTAAATAAATTAAATAAATTAAATAAATTAAATAAATTAAATAAATTAAATAAATTAAATAAATTAAATAAATTAAATAAATTAAATAAATTAAATAAATTAAATAAATTAAATAAATTAAATAAATTAAATAAATTAAATAAATTAAATAAATTAAATAAATTAAATAAATTAAATAAATTAAATAAATTAAATAAATTAAATAATTAAATAAATTAAATAAATTAAATAAATTAAATAAATTAAATAAATTAAATAAATTAAATAAATTAAATAAATTAAATAAATTAAATAAATTAATCAAATTAAATAAATTAAATAAATTAAATAAATTAAATAAATTAATAAATTAAATAAATTAAATAAATTAAATAAATTAAATAAATTAATAAATTAAATAAATTAAATAAATTAAATAAATTAAATAAATTAAATAAATTAAATAAATTAAATAAATTAATAAATTAAATAAATTAAATAAATTAAATAAATTAAATAAATTAAATAAATTAATTAAATAAATTAAATAAATTAAATAAATAAATTAAATAAATTAAATAAATAAATTAAATAAATTAAATAAATAATAAATAAATTAAATAAATTAAATAAATTAAATAAATTAATAAATTAAATAAATTAAATAAATAAATTAAATAAATTAAATAAATAAATTAAATAAATTAAATAAATTAAATAAATTAAATAAATTAAATAAATTAAATAAATTAAATAAATTAAATAAATTAAATAAATTAAATAAATAAATAAATAAATTAAATAAATTAAATAAATTAAATAAATTAAATAAATTAAATAAATAAATTAAATAAATAAATAAATAAATAAATTAAATAAATAAATTAAATAAATAATTAAATAAAATAAATAAATTAAATAAATTAAATAATAAATTAAATAAATTAAATAAATTAAATAAATAAATTAATAAATTAAATAAATAAATTAAATAAATTAAATAAATAATAAATTAAATAAATTAATAAATTAATAAATTAAATAAATTAAATAAATTAATAAATTAAATAAATTAAATAAATTAAATAAATTAAATAAATAAATAAATTAATAAATTAAATAAATTAAATAAATTAAATAAATTAATAAATTAAATAAATTGAATAAATTGAATAAATTGAATAAATTGAATAAATTAAATAAATTGAATAAATTGAATAAATTGAATAATAATAAATTGAATAAATTGAATAAATTGAATAAATTGAATAAATTGAATAAATTGAATAAATTGAATAAATTGAATAATTGAATAAATTGAATAAATTGAATAAATTGAATAAATTGAATAAATTGAATAAATTGAATAAATTGAATAATTGAATAAATGAATAAATTGAATAAATTGAATAAATTGAATAAATTGAATAAATTGAATAAATTGAATAAATTGAATAAATTGAATAAATTGAATAAATTGAATAAATTGAATAAATTGAATAAATTGAATAAATTGAATAAATTGAATAAATTGAATAAATTGAATAAATTGAATAAATTGAATAAATTGAATAAATTGAATAAATTGAATAAATTGAATAATTGAATAAATTGAATAAATTGAATAAATTGAATAAATTGAATAAATTGAATAAATTGAATAAATTGAATAAATTGAATAAATTGAATAAATTGAATAAATTGAATAAATTGAATAAATTGAATAAATTGAATAAATTGAATAAATTGAATAAATTGAATAAATTGAATAAATTGAATAAATTGAATAAATTGAATAAATTGAATAAATTGAATAAATTGAATAAATTGAATAAATTGAATAAATTGAATAAATTGAATAAATTGAATAAATTGAATAAATTGAATAAATTGAATAAATTGAATAAATTGAATAAATTGAATAAATTGAATAAATTGAATAAATTGAATAATTGAATAAATTGAATAAATTGAATAAATTGAATAAATTGAATAAATTGAATAAATTGAATAAATTGAATAAATTGAATAAATTGAATAAATTGAATAAATTGAATAAATTGAATAAATTGAATAAATTGAATAAATGAATAAATTGAATAAATTGAATAAATTGAATAAATTGAATAAATTGAATAAATTGAATAAATTGAATAAATTGAATAAATTGAATAAATTGAATAAATTGAATAAATTGAATAAATTGAATAAATTGAATAAATTGAATAAATTGAATAAATTGAATAAATTGAATAAATTGAATAAATTGAATAAATTGAATAAATTGAATAAATTGAATAAATTGAATAAATTGAATAAATTGAATAAATTGAATAAATTGAATAAATTGAATAAATTGAATAAATTGAATAAATTGAATAAATTGAATAAATGAATAAATTGAATAAATTGAATAAATTGAATAAATTGAATAAATTGAATAAATTGAATAAATTGAATAAATTGAATAAATTGAATAAATTGAATAAATTGAATAATTGAATAAATTGAATAAATTGAATAAATTGAATAAATTGAATAAATTGAATAAATTGAATAAATTGAATAAATTGAATAAATTGAATAAATTGAATAAATTGAATAAATTGAATAAATTGAAATAAATTGAATAAATTGAATAAATTGAATAAATTGAATAAATTGAATAAATTGAATAAATTGAATAAATTGAATAAATTGAATAAATTGAATAAATTGAATAAATTGAATAAATTGAATAAATTGAATAAATTGAATAAATTGAATAAATTGAATAAATTGAATAAATTGAATAAATTGAATAAATTGAATAAATTGAATAAATTGAATAAATTGAATAAATTGAATAAATTGAATAAATTGAATAAATTGAATAAATTGAATAAATTGAATAAATTGAATAAATTGAATAATTGAATAAATTGAATAAATTGAATAAATTGAATAAATTGAATAAATTGAATAAATTGAATAAATTGAATAATTGAATAAATTGAATAAATTGAATAAATTGAATAAATTGAATAAATTGAATAAATTGAATAAATTGAATAAATTGAATAAATTGAATAAATTGAATAAATTGAATAAATTGAATAAATTGAATAAATTGAATAAATTGAATAAATTGAATAAATTGAATAAATTGAATAAATTGAATAAATTGAATAAATTGAATAAATTGAATAAATTGAATAAATTGAATAAATTGAATAAATTGAATAAATTGAATAAATTGAATAAATTGAATAAATTGAATAAATTGAATAAATTGAATAATTGAATAAATTGAATAAATTGAATAAATTGAATAAATTGAAATAAATTGAATAAATTGAATAAATTGAATAAATTGAATAAATTGAATAAATTGAATAAATTGAATAAATTGAATAAATTGAATAAATTGAATAAATTGAATAAATTGAATAAATTGAATAAATTGAATAAATTGAATAAATTGAATAAATTGAATAAATTGAATAAATTGAATAAATTGAATAAATTGAATAAATTGAATAAATTGAATAAATTGAATAAATTGAATAAATTGAATAAATTGAATAAATTGAATAAATTGAATAAATTGAATAAATTGAATAAATTGAATAAATTGAATAAATTGAATAAATTGAATAAATTGAATAATTGAATAAATTGAATAATGAATAAATTGAATAAATTGAATAAATTGAATAAATTGAATAAATTGAATAAATTGAATAAATTGAATAAATTGAATAAATTGAATAAATTGAATAAATTGAATAAATTGAATAAATTGAATAAATTGAATAAATTGAATAAATTGAATAAATTGAATAAATTGAATAAATTGAATAAATTGAATAAATTGAATAAATTGAATAAATTGAATAAATTGAATAAATTGAATAAATTGAATAAATTGAATAAATTGAATAAATTGAATAAATTGAATAAATTGAATAAATTGAATAAATTGAATAAATTGAATAAATTGAATAATTGATAAATTGAATAAATTGAATAAATTGAATAAATTGAATAAATTGAATAAATTGAATAAATTGAATAAATTGAATAAATTGAATAAATTGAATAAATTGAATAAATTGAATAAATTGAATAAATTGAATAAATTGAATAAATTGAATAAATTGAATAAATTGAATAAATTGAATAAATTGAATAAATTGAATAAATTGAATAAATTGAATAAATTGAATAAATTGAATAAATTGAATAAATTGAATAAATTGAATAATTGAATAATTGAATAAATTGAATAAATTGAATAAATTGAATAAATTGAATAAATTGAATAAATTGAATAAATTGAATAAATTGAATAAATTGAATAAATTGAATAATTGAATAAATTGAATAAATTGAATAAATTGAATAAATTGAATAAATTGAATAAATTGAATAAATTGAATAAATTGAATAAATTGAATAAATTGAATAAATTGAATAAATTGAATAAATTGAATAAATTGAATAAATTGAATAAATTGAATAAATTGAATAAATTGAATAAATTGAATAAATTGAATAAATTGAATAAATTGAATAAATTGAATAAATTGAATAAATTGAATAAATTGAATAAATTGAATAAATTGAATAAATTGAATAAATTGAATAATTGAATAAATTGAATAAATTGAATAAATTGAATAAATTGAATAAATTGAATAAATTGAATAAATTGAATAATTGAATAAATTGAATAAATTGAATAAATTGAATAAATTGAATAAATTGAATAAATTGAATAAATTGAATAAATTGAATAAATTGAATAAATTGAATAATTGAATAAATTGAATAAATTGAATAAATTGAATAAATTGAATAAATTGAATAAATTGAATAAATTGAATAAATTGAATAAATTGAATAAATTGAATAAATTGAATAATTGAATAAATTGAATAAATTGAATAAATTGAATAAATTGAATAATTGAATAAATTGAATAAATTGAATAAATTGAATGAATAAATTGAATAAATTGAATAATTGAATAAATTGAATAAATTGAATAAATTGAATAAATTGAATAAATTGAATAAATTGAATAAATTGAATAAATTGAATAAATTGAATAAATTGAATAATTGAATAAATTGAATAATGAATTGAATAAATTGAATAAATTGAATAAATTGAATAAATTGAATAAATTGAATAAATTGAATAAATTGAATAAATTGAATAAATTGAATAAATTGAATAAATTGAATAAATTGAATAAATTGAATAAATTGAATAAATTGAATAAATTGAATAAATTGAATAAATTGAATAAATTGAATAAATTGAATAAATTGAATAAATTGAATAAATTGAATAAATTGAATAAATTGAATAAATTGAATAAATTGAATAAATTGAATAAATTGAATAATTGAATAAATTGAATAAATTGAATAAATTGAATAATTGAATAAATTGAATAAATTGAATAAATTGAATAAATTGAATAAATTGAATAAATTGAATAAATTGAATAAATTGAATAAATTGAATAAATTGAATAAATTGAATAAATTGAATAAATTGAATAAATTGAATAAATTGAATAAATTGAATAAATTGATAATGAATAAATTGAATAAATTGAATAATGAATTGAATAAATTGAATAAATTGAATAATTGAATAAATTGAATAAATTGAATAAATTGAATAAATTGAATAAATTGAATAAATTGAATAAATTGAATAAATTGAATAAATTGAATAATTGAATAATTGAATAAATTGAATAAATTGAATAAATTGAATAAATTGAATAAATTGAATAAATTGAATAAATTGAATAAATTGAATAAATTGAATAAATTGAATAAATTGAATAAATTGAATAAATGAATAAATTGAATAAATTGAATAAATTGAATAAATTGAATAAATTGAATAAATTGAATAAATTGAATAAATTGAATAAATTGAATAAATTGAATAAATTGAATAAATTGAATAAATTGAATAAATTGAATAAATTGAATAAATTGAATAAATTGAATAAATTGAATAAATTGAATAAATTGAATAAATTGAATAAATTGAATAAATTAAATAAATTAAATAAATTAAATAAATTAAATAAATTAAATAAATTAAATAAATTAAATAAATTAAATAAATTAAATAAATTAAATAAATTAAATAAATTAAATAAATTAAATAAATTAAATAAATTAAATAAATTAAATAAATTAAATAAATTAAATAAATTAAATAAATTAAATAAATTAAATAAATTAAATAAATTAAATAAATTAAATAAATTAAATAAATTAATAAATTAAATAATTAAATAAATTAAATAAATTAAATAAATTAAATAAATTAAATAAATTAAATAAATTAAATAAATTAAATAAATTAAATAAATTAAATAAATTAAATAAATTAAATAAATTAAATAAATTAAATAAATTAAATAAATTAAATAAATTAAATAAATTAAATAAATTAAATAAATTAAATAAATTAAATAAATTAAATAAATTAAATAAATTAAATAAATTAAATAAATTAAATAAATTAAATAAATTAAATAAATAAATTAAATAAATTAAATAAATTAAATAAATTAAATAAATTAAATAAATTAAATAAACTAATAAATAATTAAATAAATAAATTAAAAAATAAATTAAATAATTAAATAAATTAAATAAATTAAATAAATTAAATAAATTAAATAAATTAAATAAATTAAATAAATTAAATAAATTAAATAAATTAAATAAATTAAATAAATTAAATAAATTAAATAAATTAAATAAATTAAATAAATTAAATAAATTAAATAAATTAAATAAATTAAATAAATTAAATAAATTAAATAAATAAATAAATTAAATAATTAAAATAAATAAATTAAATAAATTAAATTAATTAAATAAATTAAATAAATTAAATAAATTAAATAAATTAAATAAATTAAATAAATTACATAAATTAAATAAATTAAATAAATTAAATAAATTAAATAAATTAAATAAATTAAATAAATTAAATAAATTAAATAAATTAAATAAATTAAATAAATTAAATAAATTAAATAAATTAAATAATTAAATAAATTAAATAAATTAAATAAATTAAATAAATTAAATAAATTAAATAAATTAAATAAATTAAATAAATTAATAAATTAAATAAATTAAATAAATTAAATAAATTAAATAAATTAAATAAATTAAATAAATTAAATAAATTAAATAAATTAAATAAATTAAATAAATTAAATAAATTAAATAAATTAAATAAATTAAATAAATTAATATAAATTAAATAAATTAAATAAATTAAATAAATTAAATAAATTAAATAAATTAAATAAATTAATAAATTAAATAATTAAATAAATTAAATAAATTAAATAAATTAAATAAATTAAATAAATTAAATAAATTAAATAAATTAAATAAATTAAATAAATTAAATAAATTAAATAAATTAAATAAATTAAATAAATTAAATAAATTAAATAAATTAAATAAATTAAATAAATTAAATAAATTAAATAAATTAAATAAATTAAATAAATTAAATAAATTAAATAAATTAAATAAATTAAATAAATTAAATAAATTAAATAAATTAAATAAATTAAATAAATTAAATAAATTAAATAAATTAAATAAATTAAATAAATTAAATAAATTAAATAAATTAAATAAATTAAATAAATTAAATAAATTAAATAAATTAAATAAATTAAATAAATTAAATAAATTAAATAAATTAAATAAATTAAATAAATTAAATAAATTAAATAAATTAAATAAATTAAATAAATTAAATAAATTAAATAAATTAAATAAATTAAATAAATTAAATAAATTAAATAAATTAAATATAATTAAATAAATTAAATAAATTAAATAAATTAAATAAATTCAATAAATTAAATAAATTAAATAAATTAAATAAATTAAATAAATTAAATAAATTAAATAAATTAAATAAATTAAATAAATTAAATAAATTAAATAAATTAAATAAATTAAATAAATTAAATAAATTAAATAAATTAAATAAATTAAATAAATTAAATAAATTAAATAAATTAAATAAATTAAATAAATTAAATAAATTAAATAAATTAAATAAATTAAATAAATTAAATAAATTAAATAAATTAAATAAATTAAATAAATTAAATAAATTAATAAATTAAATAAATTAAATAAATTAAATAAATTAAATTAATTAATAAATTAAATAAATTAAATAAATTAATAAATTAAATAAATTAAATAAATTAAATAAATTAAATAAATTAAATAAATTAAATAAATTAAATAAATTAAATAAATTAAATAAATTAAATAAATTAAATAAATTAAATAAATTAAATAATTAAAGAAATTAAAGAAATTAAAGAATTAAGAAATTAAGAAATTAAAGAATTAAAGAAATTAAATAAATTAAATAAATTAAATAAATTAAATAAATTAAATAAATTAAATAATTAAATAAATTAAATAAATTAAATAAATTAAATAAATTAAATAAATTAAATAAATTAAATAAATTAAATAAATTAAATAAATTAAATAAATTAAATAAATTAAATAAATTAAATAAATTAAATAAATTAAATAAATTGAATAAATTAAATAAATTAAATAAACTAAATAAATTAAATATTTTAAATAAATTAAATAAATTAAAAACATTAAATAAATTTATTTAATTTAATTTATTTAATTTATTTAATTTATTAATTTTTTTAATTTATTAATTTATTTAATTTATTTAATTTATTTAATTTTTTAATTTATTTAATTTATTTGATTTATTTGATTTATTTGATTTATTTGATTTATTTGATTTATTTGATTTATTTGAATTATTTGATTTATTTGATTTATTTGAATTATTTGATTTATTTGATTTATTTGATTTATTTGATTTATTTAATTTATTTAATTTATTTGATTTATTTAATTTATTTAATTTATTTAATTTATTTAATTTATTTAATTTATTTAATTTATTTAATTTATTTAATTTATTTAATTTATTTAATTTATTTAATTATTTATTTATTTAATTTATTTAATTTATTTAATTTATTAATTTATTTAATTTATTTAATTTATTTAATTTATTTAATTTATTTAATTATTTTAATTTATTTAATTTATTTAATTATTTAATTTATTTAATTTATTTAATTTATTTAATTATTTAATTTATTTAATTTATTTAATTTATTTAATTTATTTAATTTATTTAATTTATTTAATTTATTTAATTTATTTAATTTATTTAATTTATTTAATTTATTTAATTTATTTAATTTATTTAATTTATTTAATTTATTTAATTTATTTAATTTATTTAATTTATTTAATTTATTTAATTTATTTAATTTATTTAATTTATTTAATTTATTTAATTTATTTAATTTATTTAATTTATTTAATTTATTTAATTTATTTAATTTATTTAATTTATTTAATTTATTTAATTTATTTAATTTATTTAATTTATTTAATTTATTTAATTTATTTAATTTATTTAATTTATTTAATTTATTTAATTTATTTAATTTATTTAATTTATTTATTTATTTAATTTATTTAATTTATTTAATTTATTTAATTTATTTAATTTATTTAATTTATTTAATTTATTTAATTTATTTAATTTATTTAATTTATTTAATTTATTTATTTATTTAATTTATTTAATTTATTTAATTTATTTAATTTATTTAATTTATTTAATTTATTTAATTTATTTAATTTATTTAATTTATTTAATTTATTTAATTTATTTAATTTATTTAATTTATTTAATTTATTTAATTTATTTAATTTATTTAATTTATTTAATTTATTTAATTTATTTAATTTATTTAATTTATTTAATTTATTTAATTTATTTAATTTATTTAATTTATTTAATTTATTTAATTTATTTAATTTATTTAATTTATTTAATTTATTTAATTTATTTAATTTATTTAATTTATTTAATTATTTAATTTATTTAATTTATTTAATTTATTTAATTTATTTAATTTATTTAATTTATTTAATTTATTTAATTTATTTAATTTATTTAATTTATTTAATTTATTTAATTTATTTAATTTATTAATTTATTTAATTTATTTAATTTATTTAATTTATTTAATTTATTTAATTTATTTAATTTATTTAATTTATTTAATTTATTTATTTATTTAATTTATTTAATTTATTTAATTTATTTAATTTATTTAATTTATTTAATTTATTTAATTTATTTAATTTATTTAATTTATTTAATTTATTTAATTTATTTAATTTATTTAATTTATTTAATTTATTTAATTTATTTAATTTATTTAATTTATTTAATTTATTTAATTTATTTAATTTATTTAATTTATTTAATTTATTTAATTTATTTAATTTATTTAATTTATTTAATTTATTTAATTTATTTAATTTATTTAATTTATTTAATTTATTTAATTTATTTAATTTATTTAATTTATTTAATTTATTTAATTTATTTAATTTATTTAATTATTTAATTTATTTAATTTATTTAATTTATTTAATTTTTAATTTATTTAATTTATTTAATTTATTTAATTTATTTAATTTATTTAATTTATTTAATTTATTTAATTTATTTAATTTATTTAATTTATTTAATTTATTTAATTTATTTAATTTATTTAATTTATTTAATTTATTTAATTTATTTAATTTATTTAATTTATTTAATTTATTGTAATTCTAGTTTGTGGGTTTAATTTTTATAATTTCTAATAAATTTCTTCATCACAACGACGAAAACCATTGAAAGTTTTAATTTTCTATTATGTCCCGAACGTCGAAATTTTTTTCCCACGCAAAGTGGCCAAGTGACTACTAGGATTTTTGGAGATTTCCAAAATCTCCCAAAATAATGCATTTCTTGAAGTATATAATTACAAACGGTCCATTTTTACCTTTGTGTCTATAATCAAAGTTAAGAATCTTTTTATTCTAATACAGAAACCAAGAAATGTCGCCTACTTAAGATGAAATAAGAATACAAATTTTAAATTCAATGATTATTTCTTATTTTTTTGTTGTAATGTCGTTGTTTTCCTAGTGAAGTTAAAACAGGAGTATTAAAAATACAAAATTTTTAAATATTACATAAAATAATACAAGTCATTTTCGAGATCTTTTCGTATTTCCACGAAAAATGGTTTTTGAAAAGTAAATTAACAAAAACGGCCCAATTTTGTCTTTCAATCTCTTATCTCTATTAAAAATCTTGTACTTTTACTACAAAAAGCAAGATATCCTGTTATTTGATTTCAAATAAGAACAAAAT
This sequence comes from Diaprepes abbreviatus, assembly GCA_034092305.1. NCBI lineage: Eukaryota > Metazoa > Arthropoda > Insecta > Coleoptera > Curculionidae > Diaprepes > Diaprepes abbreviatus. Next base: position 52,615 of record JASJET010000522.1, on the reverse strand, counting down.
GTGTGATTTCACTGATTAATTCGGATTTTGTGATATAAATATCTTGTCTTTCAAAGAAAGTTAGAATAGAAGTGTCGAAAACGCAGCAATCTTAATATGTCAAATTTTAATGGATTATACAAAAATTTATTTACTTCCTGATGTTCTCATATTAACAGATTTCTTTGAAGATTTTCGAAATGTGTCGCTAAACATATAAAATTAGATCTCGCACAATACTTTACATCTCCCGGTTTAAGTAAGGATGCAATGTTACGATTCACAAAAGTTAAATTAGAATTCTAACTGATATTAACATGTTACATTTTTTTTAAAAACAATAAAAATGGCCCATTATTGAGTTTCAGTCTCTAATCTATGTATAACGTCTTGTAGTTCTCCTACAAAATCCAAGAAATCCATGTACATTGATTCCAAATTAGAACAAAATGTATGACTTCACTGATTATTTCGTATTTTGTGATTTAATCATCTTGTTTTTCTAGAAAAGCTGGTATAGGAGTATCGAAAATGTAGAATATTTAAATAATATACAAAATAATACCAATAATCTTAGAGATCATTTCGTATTTCCTTGAATAGTTAATTTCGGGATTGATATTGACACAAACGGCCCATTTTGGACTTTCCGACTTTAGTCTAAAGTTCAGAACCCTGTTCTTCTTCCACAAAAACCAAGAAATGCAAGTAAATTTAGTCCAAATTAGCACAAAACTGCTAAATTTAGTGATTATTTCGTATTTTGTGCTGTAATTCTTTTGTTCTCCTAGAAAAGTTATTATAGAAATATCGAAAAGGAAGAAAAAGTTATTATCGAAATATCGAAAAGGCAGGATTTTTTAATATTATACCAAATAAAACAGATAATCTTAGAAATGTTCTCGTATTCCTCTGCGAAATAGGTTTCGGAAAGTAAATTAATACAAATGGCCCATTTTTGTCATTCAGTCTACAATCTAAGTTCAGAATCTTGAAGTTCTAATACAAAGACCAAGAAATGCGACCTAATTTAGTCGAAATAAGAACAAAAACTTTAAATTCAATGATTTTTTCCGTATTTAGAGTTGTAATTTCCTTATTTTCCAAGAGAACTTATAAAGAAGTATCAAAACTGCAAGGCTTTTGAATAATATACAAAATCATGCTCTCAATATTAGAGATCAATTCATATTTCAATGAGAAATGGGTTTTAGAATGTAAGTTAGTAAAAACGACCTATTTTGGACTTTCAATCTCTAATCTAAAGTAAATTGTATCCAGATTAGAACAAAATGTCTATATTCAATGATTTCTTCATATTCTGTGCTGTAATCTCATTTTTATCCATTTTTAAGGGAAATACGAATATATTTCAGAGATAACAAGTTTTATTTAGGGTAACATATTAAAAAACCTGCATTTTCGATTCTTTTGTAACAAAAGTTATAACAACTTCTCCATTAAAATAAGGAAATACGAGAAAATCATCGAATTTAGGTGCTTTATGATTATTTCGAAAGAATTAAGCTCCATTCTTGGTTTTCATAGTAGAAGTACTAAATCCTGAACTTAGATTATAGACAGAAAGTCAAAAAGTGCCATTTGTGGTAACTACCATTCCGAGACATATTTTTCAGGGAAATACGGAAAGATCTTTAAGATAATTATTTTAATTTTCTAAAATATTTGAGAATTCTGCATTTTCGATACTTCTGTAATAATCTTTCTAGGAAAACAAAGGCAATTACAGCTCAGAATTGGAAATAATCATTGAATTCACGTATTTGATTCTAATTTGAACTTATTTTCCATACATTTCTTGGATTTTGAAGTAGAAGTGCAAGATCTGAACTTAGATTATAGGCAGAAAATCAAAAATGGACCATTTATGTAAATCAACTTCCCAAAATTTATTTTTCAGGAAAATACGATATTATCTCGGAGATTATTGGTTTAGTCTTATAAGAAATTTAAGAATCTTGCACAATCGATATTTCCAGTGGTTTTAGCGATCTTTTCGTATTTCCCTGAAAAATAAGTTTCCGGATGTAAATTATCACACATGGCCCATTTTCGGCTTTAATTCTCCAATCTAAGTTTGCAATCTTTTACTTCTCATAAAAATCCAAGAATTGCTAGTAAGTGGAGTTTAAATTAGAGCCAAACATCTAAATTCAATTATTATTTCGTAAATTATTTTACAAAATTAGACCTGTAATTACAGAGATCATTCCGTATTTTCCTGAAAAATTAGTTTCCGGATGTAAATTATCACAATTAGTCAATTTCGGATTTCATTCTCCAATCTAAGTTTGGAATCTTGTACTTCTCATATAAAATCCAAGAAATGCTAGTAAGTTAAGTTTAAATTTGAGCCAAACGGCTAAATTCAATGATTATTTCGTATTTCCATATTTTCCTAGTGATGTTATAACGAAAGAATCGAAAATGGGGATTTTTTAGAATACTACTCTTAATAAATCAAATATTCTTGGAGATATTTTCGTATTTCCCTTAAAAGTGGATTACAAGGAGATTACGATACAATATACGATGAAATCATAGAATTTAGACTTTTTGTTCCAATTTGAGCTTAATTTACCCTAAACTATTGACTAAATGGGTCGTTCTTTTTATCTTACGCTCCAAAAGCCATTTTTTAGGGAAATATAAATAGATCTCTAAGATAAATAGAATTTTTTTGCATGAAATCTTACATTTTTCATACTTCTTTAATACGTTGTATTGGAAAACTCAATATACTTGCATTTCTTGAAAATGCAGGATTAATTAAATATTATAGAAAAAAATAATAATAATCTTATAGTTCCTTTTGTATTTCCTTGAAAAATAAATTTCGGGATGTAAATTAACCCAAATGGTCCATTTTGAGCTCTCTATCTCTGATCTCAGTTCACAATCTTGTACTTCTACTACAAAAACCAAGAAATGTAAGTATATTGAGTTTTCCAAGACAACGTATACAGAAGTATCAAAAATGCAAGAGTTCATGCAAAGTAATACTACTAATCTTCGAGATCTATTCATATTTCCCTAAAAAATGAGTTTTGATGCGTAAGTTAATAAAAACGACCCATTTAGTCTAAATTGAGCTCAAATTAGAACGAAAAGTCTAAATTCAATGATTCCTTCGTATTTTGTGCCGTAATCTCCTTGTATTACATTTTTAAGGCAAATACGAAAATTACTCCAAGCATATTAATTTTATTTAGAGTAGTATTCTAAAAATCCTCCATTTTCGATTCATTCGTTATAATATCTCTAGGAAAATATGGAAATTCGAAATATCCTTTGAATTTAGATGTTTGGCTCTAATTTAAACTCAACTTACCAGCATTTCTTCGATTTTATATGAGAAGTACAAGATTCCAAACTTAGATTGGAGAAGGAGATCCGAAAATGGGCTATTTGTAATAATTTACACCTGGAAACTTATTTTTCAGGGAAATACGGAAAGATCTCTAAAATTCCTGGTCTAATTTTGCAAAATAATTTAGAATCCTTCATTATCAATACTTCTTACTAACTTTTCTGGGAAAACAAGGGAACTACAGTACAAGATGGAAAATATTCTATGAATTCAAAAATTTTGTTCAAATCTTGATTCAGTTCATTTGCATTACTTGTGTTTTGTAAGAGAAGTACAAGACTCTGGAATTAGATTAGAGACGGAAAGACGAAAATAGGCTAATTTTGTTAATTTACTCCCCAAAACTGATTGATTCAGAGAATTAGAGAATATGTCTAAAATTATTGGCTTAATTGTATAAGATATTTATAAATTCTTCATTTTCAGTAGATATTCGCTATCTATATTCCCATCCCATGGATGTATAATATTTCCATTTAAAAAAATTGCATTTCTGTACAGTTTTTAACAAAAATATCCTTCTAAAAACGTCCAATTCTTTATTTAGCTTAATGTCCGTGTCCAATGAGGCGGGTGATATTCAATATCCAACGGGTTGATATGGAGGGTCTTCTACGTAGGTTCTGACCGGTGCGCCAAGAAACACGGCAATTTTTCCAACATCTATTTACTTTTATTTCATATAATATTTAAAAGTCATGAATTTTTGGTCCTCCTCTTGTAACTTTACTAGGAAAACAAAGAAATTGCAGCAATAAGAAAGAAATAATCATTGAATTTAAAATTTTTGTTCGTATTTCTTCTAAACTATGTGGCCCTTCTTGGTTTTAATATTAGAATTACAAGTGTCTGATCTTAGATTATAGACAGAAAGTCAAAAATGGACCATTTGTATTAATATACTTCAAGAAATGTTCTTTTTTGGGCTATATATTAATTTACAAATAATGGTAATTATTATTCAATGTGTGTATCAAATTAAGGTCTAAATTGTCAGTTAGATTTATTGCGGAACTGTAAGTATGTGTTATGTGTGTAACAAGTTGTTGTTATACAGGGTGATATAAAAAAGCTAGTACATGAAATTAATTACTGGTCGGGAACTCCGCGTGTGGGGTGGCTTGGATTTTGTAAGAAAAGTACTAGATTCTGGAACTAGATTAGACACAGAAAGACGAAAATAGGCTAATTTTGTTAATTTACTCAACAAAACTGATTGATGCGGAGAAGAACGAGAATATGTCTAAGATTATTTTCTTAATTTCATAGGATATTTATAAATTCTTCATTTTCAGTAGATACTCGCTATCTATATTACCATCCCATGGATGAATAATATTTCCATTTAAAAAAATTATATTTCTGTACAGTTTTTAACAAAGATATCCTTCTAAAAACGTCTAATCCTTTATTTAATTTAATGTCCGTGTCCAATGAGGCGGGTTATTTTCAATATTCAAGGAATTGATATGGAGGGTCCTCTAGGTAGGTTCCGACCGGCGCGCCAAGAAACACGGCAATTCTTCCAACATCTTAAATAAATTAAATTAAATAAATTAAATTAAATAAATTAAATAAATTAAATAAATTAAATAAATTAAATAAATTAAATAAATTAAATAAATTAAATAAATTAAATAAATTAAATAAATTAAATAAATTAAATAAATTAAATAAATTAAATAAATTAAATAAATTAAATAAATTAAATAAATTAAATAAATTAAATAAATTAAATAAATTAAATAAATTAAATAAATTAAATAAATTAAATAAATTAAATAAATTAAATAAATTAAATAAATTAAATAAATTAAATAAATTAAATAAATTAAATAAATTAAATAAATTAAATAAATTAAATAAATTAAATAAATTAAATAAATTAAATAAATTAAATAAATTAAATAAATTAAATAAATTAAATAAATTAAATAAATTAAATAAATTAAATAAATTAAATAAATTAAATAAATTAAATAAATTAAATAAATTAAATAAATTAAATAAATTAAATAAATTAAATAAATTAAATAAATTAAATAAATTAAATAAATTAAATAAATTAAATAAATTAAATAAATTAAATAAATTAAATAAATTAAATAAATTAAATAAATTAAATAAATTAAATAAATTAAATAAATTAAATAAATTAAATAAATTAAATAAATTAAATAAATTAAATAAATTAAATAAATTAAATAAATTAAATAAATTAAATAAATTAAATAAATTAAATAAATTAAATAAATTAAATAAATTAAATAAATTAAATAAATTAAATAAATTAAATAAATTAAATAAATTAAATAAATTAAATAAATTAAATAAATTAAATAAATTAAATAAATTAAATAAATTAAATAAATTAAATAAATTAAATAAATTAAATAAATTAAATAAATTAAATAAATTAAATAAATTAAATAAATTAAATAAATTAAATAAATTAAATAAATTAAATAAATTAAATAAATTAAATAAATTAAATAAATTAAATAAATTAAATAAATTAAATAAATTAAATAAATTAAATAAATAAATTAAATAAATTAAATAAATTAAATAAATAAATAAATTAAATAAATTAAATAAATTAAATTAAATAAATAAATAAATTAAATAAATTAAATAAATTAAATAAATTAAATAAATTAAATAAATTAAATAAATTAAATAAATTAAATAAATTAAATAAATTAAATAAATTAAATAAATTAAATAAATTAAATAAATTAAATAAATTAAATAAATTAAATAAATTAAATAAATTAAATAAATTAAATAAATTAAATAAATTAAATAAATTAAATAAATTAAATAAATTAAATAAATTAAATAAATTAAATAAATAAATTAAATAAATTAAATAAATAAATTAAATAAATAAATTAAATAAATAAATTAAATAAATTAAATAAATTAAATAAATAAATTAAATAAATTAAATAAATAAATTAAATAAATTAAATAAATTAAATAAATTAAATAAATAAATTAAATAAATTAAATAAATAAATTAAATAAATTAAATAAATTAAATAAATAAATTAAATAAATTAAATAAATTAAATAAATTAAATAAATAAATTAAATAAATTAAATAAATAAATTAAATAAATTAAATAAATTAAATAAATTAAATAAATTAAATAAATAAATTAAATAAATTAAATAAATTAAATAAATAAATTAAATAAATAAATTAAATAAATTAAATAAATTAAATAAATTAAATAAATTAAATAAATTAAATAAATTAAATAAATTAAATAAATTAAATAAATTAAATAAATTAAATAAATTAAATAAATTAAATTAATAAATTAAATAAATTAAATAAATTAAATTAATAAATTAAATAAATTAAATAAATAAATTAAATAAATTAAATAAATTAAATAAAATAAATAAATTAAATAAATTAAATAAATTAAATAAATTAAATAGATAAATTAAATAAATTAAATAAATTAAATAAATAATTTAAATAAATAAATTAAATAAATTAAATAAATTAAATAAATTAAATAAATTAAATAAATTAAATAAATTAAATAAATTAAATAAATTAAATAAATTAAATAAATTAAATAAATTAAATAAATTAAATAAATTAAATAAATTAAATAAATTAAATAAATTAAATAAATTAAATAAATTAAATAAATTAAATAAATTAAATAAATTAAATAAATTAAATAAATTAAATAAATTAAATAAATTAAATAAATTAAATAAATTAAATAAATTAAATAAATTAAATAAATTAAATAAATTAAATAAATTAAATAAATTAAATAAATTAAATAAATTAAATAAATTAAATAAATTAAATAAATTAAATAAATTAAATAAATTAAATAAATTAAATAAATTAAATAAATTAAATAAATTAAATAAATTAAATAAATTAAATAAATTAAATAAATTAAATTAATAAATTAAATAAATTAAATAAATTAAATAAATAAATTAAATAAATTAAATAAATAAATTAAATAAATTAAATAAAATAAATAAATTAAATAAATTAAATAAATTAAATAAATAAATTAAATAAATTAAATAAATTAAATAAATTAAATAAATTAAATAAATTAAATAAATTAAATAAATTAAATAAATTAAATAAATTAAATAAATTAAATAAATTAAATAAATTAAATAAATTAAATAAATTAAATAAATTAAATAAATTAAATAAATTAAATAAATTAAATAAATTAAATAAATTAAATAAATTAAATAAATTAAATAAATTAAATAAATTAAATAAATTAAATAAATTAAATAAATTAAATAAATTAAATAAATTAAATAAATTAAATAAATTAAATAAATTAAATAAATTAAATAAATTAAATAAATTAAATAAATTAAATAAATTAAATAAATTAAATAAATTAAATAAATTAAATAAATTAAATAAATTAAATAAATTAAATAAATTAAATAAATTAAATAAATTAAATAAATTAAATAAATTAAATAAATTAAATAAATTAAATAAATTAAATAAATTAAATAAATTAAATAAATTAAATAAATTAAATAAATTAAATAAATTAAATAAATTAAATAAATTAAATAAATTAAATAAATTAAATAAATTAAATAAATTAAATAAATTAAATTAATTAAATAAATTAAATTAATTAAATTAATTAAATAAATTAAATTAATTAAATAAATTAAATTAATTAAATTAATTAAATAAATTAAATAAATTAAATTAATTAAATTAATTAAATTAATTAAATTAATTAAATTAATTAAATTAATTAAATTAATTAAATTAATTAAATTAATTAAATAAATTAAATTAATTAAATTAATTAAATAAATTAAATTAATTAAATTAATTAAATTAATTAAATTAATTAAATTAATTAAATAAATTAAATTAATTAAATAAATTAAATAAATTAAATTAATTAAATTAATTAAATTAATTAAATTAATTAAATTAATTAAATAAATTAAATTAATTAAATAAATTAAATTAATTAAATTAATTAAATTAATTAAATTAATTAAATTAATTAAATAAATTAAATTAATTAAATTAATTAAATTAATTAAATTAATTAAATTAATTAAATTAATTAAATTAATTAAATAAATTAAATTAATTAAATAAATTAAATAAATTAAATTAATTAAATTAAATAAATTAAATTAATTAATAATTAAATAAATTAAATTAATTAAATTAATTAAATTAATTAAATTAATTAAATAAATTAAATTAATTAAATTAATTAAATTAATTAAATTAATTAAATAAATTAAATTAATTAAATTAATTAAATAAATTAAATTAATTAAATAAATTAAATAAATTAAATTAATTAAATAAATTAAATAAATTAAATTAATTAAATTAATTAAATAAATTAAATAAATTAAATAAATTAAATAAATTAAATTAATTAAATTAATTAAATAAATTAAATTAATTAAATTAATTAAATTAATTAAATTAATTAAATAAATTAAATAAATTAAATTAATTAAATTAATTAAATTAATTAAATTAATTAAATTAATTAAATTAATTAAATTAATTAAATTAATTAAATTAATTAAATTAATTAAATTAATTAAATTAATTAAATTAATTAAATTAATTAAATTAATTAAATTAATTAAATTAATTAAATTAATTAAATTAATTAAATTAATTAAATTAATTAAATTAATTAAATTAATTAAATTAATTAAATTAATTAAATTAATTAAATTAATTAAATTAATTAAATTAATTAAATTAATTAAATTAATTAAATTAATTAAATTAATTAAATTAATTAAATTAATTAAATTAATTAAATTAATTAATTAATTAAATTAATTAAATTAATTAATTAATTAAATTAATTAAATTAATTAAATTAATTAAATTAATTAAATTAATTAAATTAATTAAATTAATTAAATTAATTAAATTAATTAAATTAATTAAATTAATTAAATTAATTAAATTAATTAAATTAATTAAATTAATTAAATTAATTAAATTAATTAAATTAATTAAATTAATTAAATTAATTAAATTAATTAAATTAATTAAATTAATTAAATTAATTAAATTAATTAATTAATTAAATTAATTAAATTAATTAAATTAATTAAATTAATTAAATTAATTAAATTAATTAAATTAATTAAATAATTAAATTAATTAAATTAATTAAATTAATTAAATAAATTAAATTAATTAAATTAATTAAATTAATTAAATTAATTAAATAAATTAAATTAATTAAATAATTAAATTAATTAAATTAATTAAATAAATTAAATAAATTAAATTAATTAAATAAATTAAATTAATTAAATAAATTAAATAAATTAAATTAATTAAATAAATTAAATAAATTAAATTAATTAAATAAATTAAATTAATTAAATAAATTAAATAAATTAAATTAATTAAATAAATTAAATAATTAAATTAATTAAATAAATTAAATTAATTAAATAAATTAAATAAATTAAATTAATTAAATAAATTAAATTAATTAAATAATCAATTAATTAAATAATTAAATTAATTAAATTAATTAAATTAATCAAATTAATTAAATAAATTAAATTAATTAAATTAATTAAATTAATCAAATTAATTAAATTAATTAAATTAATTAAATTAATTAAATTAATTAAATTAATTAAATTAATTAAATTAATTAAATTAATTAAATTAATTAAATTAATTAAATTAATTAAATTAATTAAATTAATTAAATTAATTAAATTAATTTAATTAATTAAATTAATTAAATTAATTAAATTAATTAAATTAATTAAATTAATTAAATTAATTAAATTTAATTAAATTAATTAAATTAATTAAATTAATTAAATTAATTAAATTAATTAATAATTAAATTAATTAAATTAATTAAATTTAATTAAATTAATTAAATTAATTAAATTAATTAAATTAATTAAATTAATTAAATTAATTAAATTAATTAAATTAATTAAATTAATTAAAATTAATTAAATTAATAAATTAATTAAATTAATTAAATTAATTAAATTAATTAAATTAATTAAATTAATTAAATTAATTTAATTGATTTAATTAATTTAATTGATTTAATTGATTTAATTAATGTAATTAATTTAATTAATTTAATTAATTTAATTAATTTAATTAATTTAATTAATTTAATTAATTTAATTAATTTAATTAATTTAATTAATTTAATTAATTTAATTAATTTAATTAATTTAATTAATTTAATTAATTTAATTAATTTAATTAATTTAATTAATTTAATTAATTTAATTAATTTAATTAATTTAATTAATTTAATTAATTTAATTAATTTAATTAATTTAATTAATTTAATTAATTTAATTAATTAAATTAATTAAATTAATTAAATTAATTAAATTAATTAAATTAATTAAATTAATTAAATTAATTAAATTAATTAAATTAATTAAATCAATTAAATCAATTAAATTAATTTAATTAATTAAATTAATTAAATTAATTAAATCAATTAAATCAATTAAATTAATTAAATTAATTAAATTAATTAAATTAATTAAATCAATTAAATCAATTAAATTAATTAAATTAATTAAATTAATTAAATTAATTAAATCAATTAAATCAATTAAATTAATTAAATTAATTAAATTAATTAAATTAATTAAATTAATTAAATCAATTAAATCAATTAAATTAATTAAATTAATTAAATTAATTAAATTAATTAAATTAATTAAATCAATTAAATCAATTAAATTAATTAAATTAATTAAATTAATTAAATTAATTAAATCAATTAAATCAATTAAATTAATTAAATTAATTAAATTAATTAAATCAATTAAATCAATTAAATTAATTAAATTAATTAAATTAATTAAATTAATTAAATTAATTAAATTAATTAAATTAATTAAATCAATTAAATCAATTAATTAATTAAATTAATTAATTAATTAAATTAATTAAATCAATTAAATCAATTAAATTAATTAAATTAATTAAATCAATTAAATTAATTAAATTAATTAAATAAATTAAATTAATTAAATTAATTAAATTAATTAAATTAATTAAATTAATTAAATCAATTAAATAAATTAAATTAATTAAATCAATTAAATAAATTAAATTAATTAAATAAATTAAATAAATTAAATTAATTAAATAATTAAATTAATTAAATTAATTAAATTAATTAAATTAATTAAATAAATTAAATAAATTAAATTAATTAAATTAAATAAATTAATTAAATTAATTAAATTAATTAAATTAATTAAATTAATTAAATTAATTAAATTAATTAAATTAATTAAATTAATTAAATTAATTAAATTAATTAAATTAATTAAATTAATTAAATTAATTAAATTAATTAAATTAATTAAATTAATTAAATTAATTAAATTAATTAAATTAATTAAATTAATTAAATTAATTAAATTAATTAAATTAATTAAATTAATTAAATTAATTAAATTAATTAAATTAATTAAATTAATTAAATAAATTAAATAAATTAAATTAATTAAATTAATTAAATAAATTAAATAAATTAAAATAATTAAATTAATTAAATTAATTAAATTAATTAAATAAATTAAATAAATTAAATAAATTAAATAAATTAAATAAATTAAATAAATTAAATTAATTAAATAAATTAAATAAATTAAATAAATTAAATAAATTAAATAAATTAAATAAATTAAATAAATTAAATAAATTAAATAAATTAAATAAATTAAATAAATTAAATAAATTAAATAAATTAAATAAATTAAATAAATTAAATAAATTAAATAATTTAAATTCATTAAATAAATTAAATAAATTAAATAAATTAAATTAATTAAATTAATTAAATTAATTAAATAAATTAAATAAATTAAATAAATTAAATAAATTAAATAAATTAAATAAATTAAATAAATTAAATTAATTAAATAAATTAAATAAATTAAATAAATTAAATAAATAAATTAAATAAATTAAATAAATTAAATAAATTAAATAAATAAATTAAATAAATTAAATAAATAAATTAAATAAATTAAATAAATTAAATAAATTAAATAAATTAAATAAATTAAATAAATTAAATAAATTAAATAAATTAAATAAATTAAATAAATTAAATAAATTAAATAAATTAAATAAATTAAATAAATAAATTAAATAAATTAAATAAATAAATTAAATAAATTAAATTAATTAAATAAATTAAATAAATTAAATAAATTAAATAAATTAAATAAATAAATTAAATAAATTAAATAAATTAAATAAATTAAATAAATTAAATAAATAAATTAAATAAATTAAATAAATTAAATAAATAAATTAAATAAATTAAATAAATTAAATAAATAAATTAAATAAATTAAATAAATTAAATAAATTAAATAAATTAAACAAATAAATTAAATAAATTAAATAAATAAATTAAATAAATTAAATAAATTAAATAAATTAAATAAATTAAATAAATTAAATAAATTAAATAAATAAATTAAATAAATTAAATAAATTAAATAAATTAAATAAATTAAATAAATTAAATAAATTAAATAAATTAAATAAATTAAATAAATTAAATAAATTAAATAAATTAAATAAATTAAATAAATAAATTAAATAAATAAATTAAATAAATAAATTAAATAAATAAATTAAATAAATAAATTAAATAAATTAAATAAATAAATTAAATAAATTAAATAAATTAAATAAATAAATTAAATAAATTAAATAAATTAAATAAATAAATTAAATAAATAAATTAAATAAATTAAATAAATAAATTAAATAAATTAAATAAATTAAATAAATTAAATAAATTAAATAAATAAATTAAATAAATAAATTAAATAAATTAAATAAATAAATTGAATAAATTAAATAAATAAATTAAATAAATAAATTAAATAAATTAAATAAATTAAATAAATAAATTAAATAAATTAAATAAATAAATTAAATAAATTAAATAAATTAAATAAATAAATTAAATAAATTAAATAAATTAAATAAATTAAATAAATAAATTAAATAAATTAAATAAATTAAATAAATAAATTAAATAAATTAAATAAATTAAATAAATAAATTAAATAAATTAAATAAATTAATTAAATAAATTAAATAAATAAATTAAATTTAAATAAATAAATTAAATAAATTAAATGAATAAATTAAATAAATTAAATAAATAAATTAAATAAATTAAATAAATTAAATAAATAAATTAAATAAATTAAATAAATAAATTAAATAAATTAAATAAATAAATTAAATAAATTAAATAAATAAATTAAATAAATTAAATAAATAAATTAAATAAATTAAATAAATAAATTAAATAAATTAAATAAATAAATTAAATAAATTAAATAAATAAATTAAATAAATTAAATAAATAAATTAAATAAATTAAATAAATAAATTAAATAAATTAAATAAATAAATTAAATAAATTAAATAAATTAAATAAATTAAATAAATTAAATAAATCAAATAAATTAAATAAATTAAATAAATTAAATAAATTAAATAAATTAAATAAATTAAATAAATTAAATAAATTAAATAAATTAAATAAATTAAATAAATTAAATAAATTAAATAAATTTAATAAATTAAATAAATTAAATAAATTAAATAAATTAAATAAATTAAATAAATAAATTAAATAAATTAAATAAATAAATTAAATAAATTAAATAAATTAAATAAATTAAATAAATAAATTAAATAAATTAAATAAATTTAATAAATTAAATAAATTAAATAAATTAAATAAATTAAATAAATTAAATAAATAAATTAAATAAATAAATTAAATAAATAAATTAAATAAATAAATTAAATAAATTAAATAAATAAATTAAATAAATTAAATAAATAAATTAAATAAATTAAATAAATTAAATAAATTAAATAAATTAAATAAATTAAATAAATTAAATAAATTAAATAAATTAAATAAATTAAATAAATTAAATAAATTAAATAAATTAAATAAATTAAATAAATTAAATAAATTAAATAAATTAAATAAATTAAATAAATTAAATAAATTAAATAAATTAAATAAATTAAATAAATTAAATAAATTAAATAAATTAAATAAATTAAATAAATTAAATAAATTAAATAAATTAAATAAATTAAATAAATTAAATAAATTAAATAAATTAAATAAATTAAATAAATTAAATAAATAAATAAATTAAATAAATTAAATAAATTAAATAAATTAAATAAATTAAATAAATTAAATAAATTAAATAAATTAAATAAATTAAATAAATTAAATAAATTAAATAAATTAAATCAATTAAATGAATTAAATGAATTAAATGAATTAAATGAATTAAATGAATTAAATGAATTAAATGAATTAAATGAATTAAATGAATTAAATAAATTAAATAAATTAAATAAATTAAATAATATAAATAAATTAAATAAATTAAATAAATTAAATAAATTAAATAAATTAAATAAATTAAATAAATTAAATAAATTAAATAAATTAAATAAATTAAATAAATTAAATAGATTAAATAGATTAAATAAATTAAATAAATTAAATAAATTAAATAAATTAAATAAATTAAATAAATTAAATAAATTAAATAAATTAAATAAATTAAATAAATTAAATAAATTAAATAAATTAAATAAATTAAATAAATTAAATAAATTAAATAAATTAAATAAATTAAATAAATTAAATAAATTAAATAAATTAAATAAATTAAATAAATTAAATAAATTAAATAGATTAAATAGATTAAATAGATTAAATAAATTAAATAAATTAAATAAATTAAATAAATTAAATAAATTAAATAAATTAAATAAATTAAATAAATTAAATAAATTAAATAAATTAAATAAATTAAATAAATTAAATAAATTAAATAAATTAAATAAAATAAATAAATTAAATAAATTAAATAAATTAAATAAATTAAATAAATTAAATAAATTAAATAAATTAAATAAATTAAATAAATTAAATAAATTAAATAAATTAAATAAATTAAATAAATTAAATAAATTAAATAAATTAAATAAATTAAATAAATTAAATAAATTAAATAAATTAAATAAATTAAATAAATTAAATAAATTAAATAAATTAAATAAATTAAATAAATTAAATAAATTAAATAAATTAAATAAATTAAATAAATTAAATAAATTAAATAAATTAAATAAATTAAATAAATTAAATAAATTAAATAAATTAAATAAATTAAATAAATTAAATAAATTAAATAAATTAAATAAATTAAATAAATTAAATAAATTAAATAAATTAAATAAATTAAATAAATTAAATAAATTAAATAAATTAAATAAATTAAATAAATTAAATAAATTAAATAAATTAAATAAATTAAATAAATAAATTAAATAAATTAAATAAATAAATTAAATAAATTAAATAAATTAAATAAATTAAATAAATTAAATAAATTAAATAAATAAATTAAATAAATTAAATAAATTAAATAAATTAAATAAATTAAATAAATTAAATAAATTAAATAAATTAAATAAATTAAATAAATTAAATAAATTAAATAAATTAAATAAATTAAATAAATTAAATAAATTAAATAAATTAAATAAATTAAATAAACTAAATAAATTAAATAAATTAAATAAATTAAATATTTTAAATAAATTAAATAAATTAAAAACATTAAATAAATTTATTTAATTTAATTTATTTAATTTATTAATTTTTTTAATTTATTAATTTATTTAATTTATTTAATTTATTTAATTTATTTAATTTATTTAATTTATTTAATTTATTTAATTTATTTAATTTATTTAATTTATTTAATTTATTTAATTTATTTAATTTATTTAATTTATTTAATTTATTTAATTTATTTAATTTATTTAATTTATTTAATTTATTTAATTTATTTAATTTATTTAATTTATTTAATTTATTTAATTTATTTAATTTATTTAATTTATTTAATTTATTTAATTTATTTAATTTATTTAATTTATTTAATTTATTTAATTTATTTAATTTATTTAATTTATTTAATTTATTTAATTTATTTAATTTATTTAATTTATTTAATTTATTTAATTTATTTAATTTATTTAATTTATTTAATTTATTTAATTTATTTAATTTATTTAATTTATTTAATTTATTTAATTTATTTAATTTATTTAATTTATTTAATTTATTTAATTTATTTAATTTATTTAATTTATTTAATTTATTTAATTTATTTAATTTATTTAATTTATTTAATTTATTTAATTTATTTAATTTATTTAATTTATTTAATTTATTTAATTTATTTAATTTATTTAATTTATTTAATTTATTTAATTTATTTAATTTATTTAATTTATTTAATTTATTTAATTTATTTAATTTATTTAATTTATTTAATTTATTTAATTTATTTAATTTATTTAATTTATTTAATTTATTTAATTTATTTAATTTATTTAATTTATTTAATTTATTTAATTTATTTAATTTATTTAATTTATTTAATTTATTTAATTTATTTAATTTATTTAATTTATTTAATTTATTTAATTTATTTAATTTATTTAATTTATTTAATTTATTTAATTTATTTAATTTATTTAATTTATTTAATTTATTGTAATTCTAGTTTGTGGGTTTAATTTTTATAATTTCTAATAAATTTCTTCATCACAACGACGAAAACCATTGAAAGTTTTAATTTTCTATTATGTCCCGAACGTCGAAATTTTTTTCCCACGCAAAGTGGCCAAGTGACTACTAAGATTTTTGGAGATTTCCAAAATCTCCCAAAATAATGCATTTCTTGAAGTATATAATTACAAACGGTCCATTTTTACCTTTGTGTCTATAATCAAAGTTAAGAATCTTTTTATTCTAATACAGAAACCAAGAAATGTCGCCTACTTAAGATGAAATAAGAATACAAATTTTAAATTCAATGATTATTTCTTATTTTTTTGTTGTAATGTCGTTGTTTTCCTAGTGAAGTTAAAACAGAAGTATTAAAAATACAAAATTTTTAAATATTACATAAAATAATACAAGTCATTTTCGAGATCTTTTCGTATTTCCCCGAAAAATGGTTTTTGAAAAGTAAATTAACAAAAACGGCCCAATTTTGTCTTTCAATCTCTAATCTCTATTAAAAATCTTGTACTTTTACTACAAAAAGCAAGATATCCTGTTATTTGATTTCAAATAAGAACAAAATGTGTGATTTCACTGATTAATTCGGATTTTGTGATATAAATATCTTGTCTTTCAAAGAAAGTTAGAATAGAAGTGTCGAAAACGCAGCAATCTTAATATGTCAAATTTTAATGGATTATACAAAAATTTATTTACTTCCTGATGTTCTCATATTAACAGATTTCTTTGAAGATTTTCGAAATGTGTCGCTAAACATATAAAATTAGATCTCGCACAATACTTTACATCTCCCGGTTTAAGTAAGGATGCAATGTTACGATTCACAAAAGTTAAATTAGAATTCTAACTGATATTAACATGTTACATTTTTTTTAAAAACAATAAAAATGGCCCATTATTGACTTTCAGTCTCTAATCTATGTATAACGTCTTGTAGTTCTCCTACAAAATCCAAGAAATCCATGTACATTGATTCCAAATTAGAACAAAATGTATGATTTCACTGATTATTTCGTATTTTGTGATTTAATCATCTTGTTTTTCTAGAAAAGCTGGTATAGGAGTATCGAAAATGTAGAATATTTAAATAATATAAAAAATAATACCAATAATCTTAGAGATCATTTCGTATTTCCTTGAATAGTTAATTTCGGGATTGATATTGACACAAACGGCCCATTTTGGACTTTCCGACTTTAGTCTAAAGTTCAGAACCCTGTTCTTCTTCCACAAAAACCAAGAAATGCAAGTAAATTTAGTCCAAATTAGCACAAAACTGCTAAATTTAGTGATTATTTCGTATTTTGTGCTGTAATTCTTTTGTTCTCCTAGAAAAGTTATTATAGAAATATCGAAAAGGAAGAAAAAGTTATTATCGAAATATCGAAAAGGCAGGATTTTTTAATATTATACCAAATAAAACAGATAATCTTAGAAATGTTCTCGTATTCCTCTGCGAAATAGGTTTCGGAAAGTAAATTAATACAAATGGCCCATTTTTGTCATTCAGTCTACAATCTAAGTTCAGAATCTTGAAGTTCTAATACAAAGACCAAGAAATGCGACCTAATTTAGTCGAAATAAGAACAAAAACTTTAAATTCAATGATTTTTTCCGTATTTAAAGTTGTAATTTCCTTATTTTCCAAGAGAACTTATAAAGAAGTATCAAAACTGCAAGGCTTTTGAATAATATACAAAATCATGCTCTCAATATTAGAGATCTATTCATATTTCAATGAGAAATGGGTTTTAGAATGTAAGTTAGTAAAAACGACCTATTTTGGACTTTCAATCTCTAATCTAAAGTAAATTGTATCCAGATTAGAACAAAATGTCTATATTCAATGATTTCTTCATATTCTGTGCTGTAATCTCATTTTTATCCATTTTTAAGGGAAATACGAATATATTTCAGAGATAACAAGTTTTATTTAGGGTAACATATTAAAAAACCTGCATTTTCGATTCTTTTGTAACAAAAGTTATAACAACTTCTCCATTAAAATAAGGAAATACGAGAAAATCATCGAATTTAGGTGCTTTATGATTATTTCGAAAGAATTAAGCTCCATTCTTGGTTTTCATAGTAGAAGTACTAAATCCTGAACTTAGATTATAGACAGAAAGTCAAAAAGTGCCATTTGTGGTAACTACCATTCCGAGACATATTTTTCAGGGAAATACGGAAAGATCTTTAAGATAATTATTTTAATTTTCTAAAATATTTGAGAATTCTGCATTTTCGATACTTCTGTAATAATCTTTCTAGGAAAACAAAGGCAATTACAGCTCAGAATTGGAAATAATCATTGAATTCACGTATTTGATTCTAATTTGAACTTATTTTCCATACATTTCTTGGATTTTGAAGTAGAAGTGCAAGATCTGAACTTAGATTATAGGCAGAAAATCAAAAATGGACCATTTATGTAAATCAACTTCCCAAAATTTATTTTTCAGGAAAATACGATATTATCTCGGAGATTATTGGTTTAGTCTTATAAGAAATTTAAGAATCTTGCACAATCGATATTTCCAGTGGTTTTAGAGATCTTTTCGTATTTCCCTGAAAAATAAGTTTCCGGATGTAAATTATCACACATGGCCCATTTTCGGCTTTAATTCTCCAATCTAAGTTTGCAATCTTTTACTTCTCATAAAAATCCAAGAATTGCTAGTAAGTGGAGTTTAAATTAGAGCCAAACATCTAAATTCAATTATTATTTCGTAAATTATTTTACAAAATTAGACCTGTAATTACAGAGATCTTTCCGTATTTTCCTGAAAAATTAGTTTCCGGATGTAAATTATCACAATTAGCCAATTTTCGGATTTCATTCTCCAATCTAAGTTTGGAATCTTGTACTTCTCATATAAAATCCAAGAAATGCTAGTAAGTTAAGTTTAAATTTGAGCCAAACGGCTAAATTCAATGATTATTTCGTATTTCCATATTTTCCTAGTGATGTTATAACGAAAGAATCGAAAATGGGGATTTTTTAGAATACTACTCTTAATAAATCAAATATTCTTGGAGATATTTTCGTATTTCCCTTAAAAGTGGATTACAAGGAGATTACGATACAATATACGATGAAATCATAGAATTTAGACTTTTTGTTCCAATTTGAGCTTAATTTACCCTAAACTATTGACTAAATGGGTCGTTCTTTTTATCTTACGCTCCAAAAGCCATTTTTTAGGGAAATATAAATAGATCTCTAAGATAAATAGAATTTTTTTGCATGAAATCTTACATTTTTCATACTTCTTTAATACGTTGTATTGGAAAACTCAATATACTTGCATTTCTTGAAAATGCAGGATTAATTAAATATTACAGAAAAAAATAATAATAATCTTATAGTTCCTTTTGTATTTCCTTGAAAAATAAATTTCGGGATGTAAATTAACCCAAATGGTCCATTTTGAGCTCTCTATCTCTGATCTCAGTTCACAATCTTGTACTTCTACTACAAAAACCAAGAAATGTAAGTATATTGAGTTTTCCAAGACAACGTATACAGAAGTATCAAAAATGCAAGAGTTCATGCAAAGTAATACTACTAATCTTCGAGATCTATTCATATTTCCCTAAAAAATGAGTTTTGATGCGTAAGTTAATAAAAACGACCCATTTAGTCTAAATTGAGCTCAAATTAGAACGAAAAGTCTAAATTCAATGATTCCTTCGTATTTTGTGCCGTAATCTCCTTGTATTACATTTTTAAGGCAAATACGAAAATTACTCCAAGCATATTAATTTTATTTAGAGTAGTATTCTAAAAATCCTCCATTTTCGATTCATTCGTAATAATATCTCTAGGAAAATATGGAAATTCGAAATATCCTTTGAATTTAGATGTTTGGCTCTAATTTAAACTCAACTTACCAGCATTTCTTCGATTTTATATGAGAAGTACAAGATTCCAAACTTAGATTGGAGAAGGAGATCCGAAAATGGGCTATTTGTAATAATTTACACCCGGAAACTTATTTTTCAGGGAAATACGGAAAGATCTCTAAAATTCCTGGTCTAATTTTGCAAAATAATTTAGAATCCTTCATTATCAATACTTCTTACTAACTTTTCTGGGAAAACAAGGGAATTACATTACAAGATGGAAAATATTCTATGAATTCAAAAATTTTGTTCAAATCTTGATTCAGTTCATTTGCATTACTTGTGTTTTGTAAGAGAAGTACAAGACTCTGGAATTAGATTAGAGACGGAAAGACGAAAATAGGCTAATTTTGTTAATTTACTCCCCAAAACTGATTGATTCAGAGAATTAGAGAATATGTCTAAAATTATTGGCTTAATTGTATAAGATATTTATAAATTCTTCATTTTCAGTAGATACTCGCTATCTATATTACCATCCCATGGATGAATAATATTTCCATTTAAAAAAATTATATTTCTCTACAGTTTTTAACAAAGATATCCTTCTAAAAACGTCTAATCCTTTATTTAGTTTAATGTCCGTGTCCAATGAGGCGGGTAATTTTCAATATTCAAGGAATTGATATGGAGGGTCCTCTAGGTAGGTTCCGACCGGCGCGCCAAGAAACACGGCAATTCTTCCAACATCTTAAATAAATTAAATAAATTAAATTAAATAAATTAAATAAATTAAATAAATTAAATTAAATAAATTAAATAAATTAAATAAATTAAATAAATTAAATAAATTAAATAAATTAAATAAATTAAATAAATTAAATAAATTAAATAAATTAAATAAATTAAATAAATTAAATAAATTAAATAAATTAAATAAATTAAATAAATTAAATAAATTAAATAAATTAAATAAATTAAATAAATTAAATAAATTAAATAAATTAAATAAATTAAATAAATTAAATAAATTAAATAAATTAAATAAATTAAATAAATTAAATAAATTAAATAAATTAAATAAATTAAATAAATTAAATAAATTAAATAAATTAAATAAATTAAATAAATTAAATAAATTAAATAAATTAAATAAATTAAATAAATTAAATAAATTAAATAAATTAAATAAATTAAATAAATTAAATAAATTAAATAAATTAAATAAATTAAATAAATTAAATAAATTAAATAAATTAAATAAATTAAATAAATTAAATAAATTAAATAAATTAAATAAATTAAATAAATTAAATAAATTAAATAAATTAAATAAATTAAATAAATTAAATAAATTAAATAAATTAAATAAATTAAATAAATTAAATAAATTAAATAAATTAAATAAATTAAATAAATTAAATAAATTAAATAAATTAAATAAATTAAATAAATTAAATAAATTAAATAAATTAAATAAATTAAATAAATTAAATAAATTAAATAAATTAAATAAATTAAATAAATTAAATAAATTAAATAAATTAAATAAATTAAATAAATTAAATAAATTAAATAAATTAAATTAATTAAATAAATTAAATTAATTAAATTAATTAAATAAATTAAATTAATTAAATTAATTAAATAAATTAAATAAATTAAATTAATTAAATTAATTAAATTAATTAAATTAATTAAATTAATTAAATTAATTAAATTAATTAAATTAATTAAATTAATTAAATAAATTAAATTAATTAAATTAATTAAATTAATTAAATTAATTAAATTAATTAAATTAATTAAATTAATTAAATTAATTAAATTAATTAAATTAATTAAATTAATTAAGTTAATTAAATTAATTAAATTAATTAAATTAATTAAATTAATTAAATTAATTAAATTAATTAAATTAATTAAATTAATTAAATTAATTAAATTAATTAAATTAATTAAATTAATTAAATTAATTAAATTAATTAAATTAATTAAATTAATTAAATTAATTAAATTAATTAAATTAATTAAATTAATTAAATTAATTAAATTAATTAAATTAATTAAATTAATTAAATTAATTACATTAATTAAATTAATTAAATTAATTAAATTAATTAAATTAATTAAATTAATTAAATAAATTAAATAAATTAAATTAATTAAATTAATTAAATTAATTAAATTAATTAAATTAATTAAATAAATTAAATTAATTAAATTAATTAAATAAATTAAATCAATTAAATTAATTAAATTAATTAAATTAATTAAATAAATTAAATTAATTAAATTAATTAAATTAATTAAATTAATTAAATCAATTAAATAAATTAAATTAATTAAATTAATTAAATTAATTAAATAAATTAAATTAATTAAATTAATTAAATTAATTAAATTAATTAAATTAATTAAATAAATTAAATAAATTAAATTAATTAAATTAAATAAATTAATTAAATTAATTAAATTAATTAAATTAATTAAATTAATTAAATTATTTAAATTAATTAAATTAATTAAATTAATTAAATTAATTAAATTAATTAAATTAATTAAATTAATTAAATAAATTAAATAAATTAAATTAATTAAATTAATTAAATTAATTAAATAAATTAAATAAATTAAAATAATTAAATTAATTAAATTAATTAAATTAATTAAATTAATTAAATAAATTAAATAAATTAAATAAATTAAATAAATTAAATAAATTAAATAAATTAAATAAATTAAATAAATTAAATAAATTAAATAAATTAAATAAATTAAATAAATTAAATAAATTAAATAAATTAAATAAATTAAATAATTTAAATTCATTAAATAAATTAAATAAATTAAATAAATTAAATTAATTAAATTAATTAAATTAATTAAATAAATTAAATAAATTAAATAAATTAAATAAATTAAATAAATTAAATAAATTAAATTAATTAAATAAATTAAATAAATTAAATAAATTAAATAAATAAATTAAATAAATTAAATAAATTAAATAAATAAATTAAATAAATTAAATAAATAAATTAAATAAATTAAATAAATTAAATAAATTAAATAAATTAAATAAATTAAATAAATTAAATAAATTAAATAAATTAAATAAATTAAATAAATTAAATAAATTAAATAAATTAAATAAATTAAATAAATAAATTAAATAAATTAAATAAATAAATTAAATAAATTAAATAAATAAATTAAATAAATTAAATTAATTAAATAAATTAAATAAATTAAATAAATTAAATAAATAAATTAAATAAATTAAATAAATTAAATAAATAAATTAAATAAATTAAATAAATTAAATAAATAAATTAAATAAATTAAATAAATTAAATAAATTAAATAAATTAAATAAATTAAATAAATTAAATAAATTAAATAAATTAAATAAATAAATTAAATAAATTAAATAAATTAAATAAATTAAATAAATTAAATAAATTAAATAAATTAAATAAATTAAACAAATAAATTAAATAAATTAAATAAATTAAATAAATAAATTAAATAAATTAAATAAATTAAATAAATTAAATAAATTAAATAAATTAAATAAATTAAATAAATTAAATAAATAAATTAAATAAATTAAATAAATTAAATAAATTAAATAAATTAAATAAATTAAATAAATTAAATAAATTAAATAAATTAAATAAATTAAATAAATAAATTAAATAAATAAATTAAATAAATAAATTAAATA
The DNA here is from genome assembly GCA_034092305.1 of Diaprepes abbreviatus. Lineage (NCBI taxonomy): Eukaryota > Metazoa > Arthropoda > Insecta > Coleoptera > Curculionidae > Diaprepes > Diaprepes abbreviatus. The sequence goes on along the minus strand of JASJET010000522.1, from coordinate 27,951 downwards.
AATAAATTAAATAAATTAAATAAATAAATTAAATAAATTAAATAAATAAATTAAATAAATTAAATAAATTAAATAAATTAAATAAATTAAATAAATTAAATAAATAAATTAAATAAATTAAATAAATAAATTAAATAAATTAAATAAATAAATTAAATAAATTAAATAAATAAATTAAATAAATTAAATAAATAAATTAAATAAATTAAATAAATAAATTAAATAAATTAAATAAATAAATTAAATAAATTAAATAAATAAATTAAATAAATTAAATAAATAAATTAAATAAATTAAATAAATAAATTAAATAAATTAAATAAATAAATTAAATAAATTAAATAAATTAAATAAATAAATTAAATAAATTAAATAAATTAAATAAATTAAATAAATAAATTAAATAAATTAAATAAATTAATTAAATAAATTAAATAAATAAATTAAATAAATTAAATAAATAAATTAAATAAATTAAATGAATAAATTAAATAAATTAAATGAATAAATTAAATAAATTAAATAAATAAATTAAATAAATTAAATAAATAAATTAAATAAATTAAATAAATAAATTAAATAAATTAAATAAATAAATTAAATAAATTAAATAAATAAATTAAATAAATTAAATAAATAAATTAAATAAATTAAATAAATAAATTAAATAAATTAAATAAATAAATTAAATAAATTAAATAAATTAAATAAATAAATTAAATAAATTAAATAAATAAATTAAATAAATTAAATAAATAAATTAAATAAATTAAATAAATAAATTAAATAAATTAAATAAATAAATTAAATAAATAAATTAAATAAATTAAATAAATAAATTAAATAAATTAAATAAATAAATTAAATAAATTAAATAAATAAATTAAATAAATTAAATAAATTAAATAAATTAAATAAATTAAATAAATTAAATAAATTAAATAAATTAAATAAATTAAATAAATTAAATAAATTAAATAAATTAAATAAATTAAATAAATTAAATAAATTAAATAAATTAAATAAATTAAATAAATTAAATAAATTAAATAAATTAAATAAATTAAATAAATTAAATAAATTAAATAAATTAAATAAATTAAATAAATTAAATAAATTAAATAAATTAAATAAATTAAATAAATTAAATAAATTAAATAAATTAAATAAATTAAATAAATTAAATAAATTAAATAAATTAAATAAATTAAATAAATTAAATAAATTAAATAAATTAAATAAATAAATTAAATAAATTAAATAAATTAAATAAATAAATTAAATAAATTAAATAAATTAAATAAATTAAATAAATAAATTAAATAAATTAAATAAATTAAATAAATTAAATAAATTAAATAAATAAATTAAATAAATAAATTAAATAAATAAATTAAATAAATAAATTAAATAAATTAAATAAATAAATTAAATAAATTAAATAAATAAATTAAATAAATTAAATAAATTAAATAAATTAAATAAATTAAATAAATTAAATAAATTAAATAAATTAAATAAATTAAATAAATTAAATAAATTAAATAAATTAAATAAATTAAATAAATTAAATAAATTAAATAAATTAAATAAATTAAATAAATTAAATAAATTAAATAAATTAAATAAATTAAATAAATTAAATAAATTAAATAAATTAAATAAATTAAATAAATTAAATAAATTAAATAAATTAAATAAATTAAATAAATTAAATAAATTAAATAAATTAAATAAATTAAATAAATTAAATAAATTAAATAAATTAAATAAATTAAATAAATTAAATAAATTAAATAAATTAAATAAATTAAATAAATTAAATAAATTAAATAAATTAAATAAATTAAATAAATTAAATAAATTAAATAAATTAAATAAATTAAATAAATTAAATAAATTAAATAAATTAAATAAATTAAATAAATTAAATAAATTAAATAAATTAAATAAATTAAATAAATTAAATAAATTAAATAAATTAAATCAATTAAATAAATTAAATCAATTAAATCAATTAAATCAATTAAATCAATTAAATCAATTAAATGAATTAAATGAATTAAATGAATTAAATGAATTAAATAAATTAAATAAATTAAATAAATTAAATAAATTAAATAAATTAAATAAATTAAATAAATTAAATAAATTAAATAAATTAAATAAATTAAATAAATTAAATAAATTAAATAAATTAAATAAATTAAATAAATTAAATAAATTAAATAAATTAAATAAATTAAATAAATTAAATAAATTAAATAAATTAAATAAATTAAATAAATTAAATAAATTAAATAAATTAAATAAATTAAATAAATTAAATAAATTAAATAAATTAAATAAATTAAATAAATTAAATAAATTAAATAAATTAAATAAATTAAATAAATTAAATAAATTAAATAAATTAAATAAATTAAATAAATTAAATAAATTAAATAAATTAAATAAATTAAATAAATTAAATAAATTAAATAAATTAAATAAATTAAATAAATTAAATAAATTAAATAAATTAAATAAATTAAATAAATTAAATAAATTAAATAAATTAAATAAATTAAATAAATTAAATAAATTAAATAAATTAAATAAATTAAATAAATTAAATAAATTAAATAAATTAAATAAATTAAATAAATGAAATAAATTAAATAAATTAAATAAATAAATTAAATAAATTAAATAAACTAAATAAATTAAATAAATTAAATAAATTAAATATTTTAAATAAATTAAATAAATTAAAAACATTAAATAAATTTATTTAATTTAATTTATTTAATTTATTAATTTTTTTAATTTATTAATTTATTTAATTTATTTAATTTATTTAATTTATTTAATTTATTTAATTTATTTAATTTATTTAATTTATTTAATTTATTTAATTTATTTAATTTATTTAATTTATTTAATTTATTTAATTTATTTAATTTATTTAATTTATTTAATTTATTTAATTTATTTAATTTATTTAATTTATTTAATTTATTTAATTTATTTAATTTATTTAATTTATTTAATTTATTTAATTTATTTAATTTATTTAATTTATTTAATTTATTTAATTTATTTAATTTATTTAATTTATTTAATTTATTTAATTTATTTAATTTATTTAATTTATTTAATTTATTTAATTTATTTAATTTATTTAATTTATTTAATTTATTTAATTTATTTAATTTATTTAATTTATTTAATTTATTTAATTTATTTAATTTATTTAATTTATTTAATTTATTTAATTTATTTAATTTATTTAATTTATTTAATTTATTTAATTTATTTAATTTATTTAATTTATTTAATTTATTTAATTTATTTAATTTATTTAATTTATTTAATTTATTTAATTTATTTAATTTATTTAATTTATTTAATTTATTTAATTTATTTAATTTATTTAATTTATTTAATTTATTTAATTTATTTAATTTATTTAATTTATTTAATTTATTTAATTTATTTAATTTATTTAATTTATTTAATTTATTTAATTTATTTAATTTATTTAATTTATTTAATTTATTTAATTTATTTAATTTATTTAATTTATTTAATTTATTGTAATTCTAGTTTGTGGGTTTAATTTTTATAATTTCTAATAAATTTCTTCATCACAACGACGAAAACCATTGAAAGTTTTAATTTTCTATTATGTCCCGAACGTCGAAATTTTTTTCCCACGCAAAGTGGCCAAGTGACTACTAGGATTTTTGGAGATTTCCAAAATCTCCCAAAATAATGCATTTCTTGAAGTATATAATTACAAACGGTCCATTTTTACCTTTGTGTCTATAATCAAAGTTAAGAATCTTTTTATTCTAATACAGAAACCAAGAAATGTCGCCTACTTAAGATGAAATAAGAATACAAATTTTAAATTCAATGATTATTTCTTATTTTTTTGTTGTAATGTCGTTGTTTTCCTAGTGAAGTTAAAACAGGAGTATTAAAAATACAAAATTTTTAAATATTACATAAAATAATACAAGTCATTTTCGAGATCTTTTCGTATTTCCCCGAAAAATGGTTTTTGAAAAGTAAATTAACAAAAACGGCCCAATTTTGTCTTTCAATCTCTAATCTCTATTAAAAATCTTGTACTTTTACTACAAAAAGCAAGATATCCTGTTATTTGATTTCAAATAAGAACAAAATGTGTGATTTCACTGATTAATTCGGATTTTGTGATATAAATATCTTGTCTTTCAAAGAAAGTTAGAATAGAAGTGTCGAAAACGCAGCAATCTTAATATGTCAAATTTTAATGGATTATACAAAAATTTATTTACTTCCTGATGTTCTCATATTAACAGATTTCTTTGAAGATTTTCGAAATGTGTCGCTAAACATATAAAATTAGATCTCGCACAATACTTTACATCTCCCGGTTTAAGTAAGGATGCAATGTTACGATTCACAAAAGTTAAATTAGAATTCTAACTGATATTAACATGTTACATTTTTTTTAAAAACAATAAAAATGGCCCATTATTGACTTTCAGTCTCTAATCTATGTATAACGTCTTGTAGTTCTCCTACAAAATCCAAGAAATCCATGTACATTGATTCCAAATTAGAACAAAATGTATGATTTCACTGATTATTTCGTATTTTGTGATTTAATCATCTTGTTTTTCTAGAAAAGCTGGTATAGGAGTATCGAAAATGTAGAATATTTAAATAATATACAAAATAATACCAATAATCTTAGAGATCATTTCGTATTTCCTTGAATAGTTAATTTCGGGATTGATATTGACACAAACGGCCCATTTTGGACTTTCCGACTTTAGTCTAAAGTTCAGAACCCTGTTCTTCTTCCACAAAAACCAAGAAATGCAAGTAAATTTAGTCCAAATTAGCACAAAACTGCTAAATTTAGTGATTATTTCGTATTTTGTGCTGTAATTCTTTTGTTCTCCTAGAAAAGTTATTATAGAAATATCGAAAAGGAAGAAAAAGTTATTATCGAAATATCGAAAAGGCAGGATTTTTTAATATTATACCAAATAAAACAGATAATCTTAGAAATGTTCTCGTATTCCTCTGCGAAATAGGTTTCGGAAAGTAAATTAATACAAATGGCCCATTTTTGTCATTCAGTCTACAATCTAAGTTCAGAATCTTGAAGTTCTAATACAAAGACCAAGAAATGCGACCTAATTTAGTCGAAATAAGAACAAAAACTTTAAATTCAATGATTTTTTCCGTATTTAAAGTTGTAATTTCCTTATTTTCCAAGAGAACTTATAAAGAAGTATCAAAACTGCAAGGCTTTTGAATAATATACAAAATCATGCTCTCAATATTAGAGATCTATTCATATTTCAATGAGAAATGGGTTTTAGAATGTAAGTTAGTAAAAACGACCTATTTTGGACTTTCAATCTCTAATCTAAAGTAAATTGTATCCAGATTAGAACAAAATGTCTATATTCAATGATTTCTTCATATTCTGTGCTGTAATCTCATTTTTATCCATTTTTAAGGGAAATACGAATATATTTCAGAGATAACAAGTTTTATTTAGGGTAACATATTAAAAAACCTGCATTTTCGATTCTTTTGTAACAAAAGTTATAACAACTTCTCCATTAAAATAAGGAAATACGAGAAAATCATCGAATTTAGGTGCTTTATGATTATTTCGAAAGAATTAAGCTCCATTCTTGGTTTTCATAGTAGAAGTACTAAATCCTGAACTTAGATTATAGACAGAAAGTCAAAAAGTGCCATTTGTGGTAACTACCATTCCGAGACATATTTTTCAGGGAAATACGGAAAGATCTTTAAGATAATTATTTTAATTTTCTAAAATATTTGAGAATTCTGCATTTTCGATACTTCTGTAATAATCTTTCTAGGAAAACAAAGGCAATTACAGCTCAGAATTGGAAATAATCATTGAATTCACGTATTTGATTCTAATTTGAACTTATTTTCCATACATTTCTTGGATTTTGAAGTAGAAGTGCAAGATCTGAACTTAGATTATAGGCAGAAAATCAAAAATGGACCATTTATGTAAATCAACTTCCCAAAATTTATTTTTCAGGAAAATACGATATTATCTCGGAGATTATTGGTTTAGTCTTATAAGAAATTTAAGAATCTTGCACAATCGATATTTCCAGTGGTTTTAGAGATCTTTTCGTATTTCCCTGAAAAATAAGTTTCCGGATGTAAATTATCACACATGGCCCATTTTCGGCTTTAATTCTCCAATCTAAGTTTGCAATCTTTTACTTCTCATAAAAATCCAAGAATTGCTAGTAAGTGGAGTTTAAATTAGAGCCAAACATCTAAATTCAATTATTATTTCGTAAATTATTTTACAAAATTAGACCTGTAATTACAGAGATCATTCCGTATTTTCCTGAAAAATTAGTTTCCGGATGTAAATTATCACAATTAGCCAATTTTCGGATTTCATTCTCCAATCTAAGTTTGGAATCTTGTACTTCTCATATAAAATCCAAGAAATGCTAGTAAGTTAAGTTTAAATTTGAGCCAAACGGCTAAATTCAATGATTATTTCGTATTTCCATATTTTCCTAGTGATGTTATAACGAAAGAATCGAAAATGGGGATTTTTTAGAATACTACTCTTAATAAATCAAATATTCTTGGAGATATTTTCGTATTTCCCTTAAAAGTGGATTACAAGGAGATTACGATACAATATACGATGAAATCATAGAATTTAGACTTTTTGTTCCAATTTGAGCTTAATTTACCCTAAACTATTGACTAAATGGGTCGTTCTTTTTATCTTACGCTCCAAAAGCCATTTTTTAGGGAAATATAAATAGATCTCTAAGATAAATAGAATTTTTTTGCATGAAATCTTACATTTTTCATACTTCTTTAATACGTTGTATTGGAAAACTCAATATACTTGCATTTCTTGAAAATGCAGGATTAATTAAATATTACAGAAAAAAATAATAATAATCTTATAGTTCCTTTTGTATTTCCTTGAAAAATAAATTTCGGGATGTAAATTAACCCAAATGGTCCATTTTGAGCTCTCTATCTCTGATCTCAGTTCACAATCTTGTACTTCTACTACAAAAACCAAGAAATGTAAGTATATTGAGTTTTCCAAGACAACGTATACAGAAGTATCAAAAATGCAAGAGTTCATGCAAAGTAATACTACTAATCTTCGAGATCTATTCATATTTCCCTAAAAAATGAGTTTTGATGCGTAAGTTAATAAAAACGACCCATTTAGTCTAAATTGAGCTCAAATTAGAACGAAAAGTCTAAATTCAATGATTCCTTCGTATTTTGTGCCGTAATCTCCTTGTATTACATTTTTAAGGCAAATACGAAAATTACTCCAAGCATATTAATTTTATTTAGAGTAGTATTCTAAAAATCCTCCATTTTCGATTCATTCGTAATAATATCTCTAGGAAAATATGGAAATTCGAAATATCCTTTGAATTTAGATGTTTGGCTCTAATTTAAACTCAACTTACCAGCATTTCTTCGATTTTATATGAGAAGTACAAGATTCCAAACTTAGATTGGAGAAGGAGATCCGAAAATGGGCTATTTGTAATAATTTACACCCGGAAACTTATTTTTCAGGGAAATACGGAAAGATCTCTAAAATTCCTGGTCTAATTTTGCAAAATAATTTAGAATCCTTCATTATCAATACTTCTTACTAACTTTTCTGGGAAAACAAGGGAATTACAGTACAAGATGGAAAATATTCTATGAATTCAAAAATTTTGTTCAAATCTTGATTCAGTTCATTTGCATTACTTGTGTTTTGTAAGAGAAGTACAAGACTCTGGAATTAGATTAGAGACGGAAAGACGAAAATAGGCTAATTTTGTTAATTTACTCCCCAAAACTGATTGATTCAGAGAATTAGAGAATATGTCTAAAATTATTGGCTTAATTGTATAAGATATTTATAAATTCTTCATTTTCAGTAGATACTCGCTATCTATATTACCATCCCATGGATGAATAATATTTCCATTTAAAAAAATTATATTTCTCTACAGTCTTTAACAAAGATATCCTTCTAAAAACGTCTAATCCTTTATTTAGTTTAATGTCCGTGTCCAATGAGGCGGGTAATTTTCAATATTCAAGGAATTGATATGGAGGGTCCTCTAGGTAGGTTCCGACCGGCGCGCCAAGAAACACGGCAATTCTTCCAACATCTTAAATAAATTAAATAAATTAAATTAAATAAATTAAATAAATTAAATTAAATAAATTAAATAAATTAAATAAATTAAATAAATTAAATAAATTAAATAAATTAAATAAATTAAATAAATTAAATAAATTAAATAAATTAAATAAATTAAATAAATTAAATAAATTAAATAAATTAAATTAATTAAATAAATTAAATTAATTAAATAAATTAAATAAATTAAATAAATTAAATAAATTAAATAAATTAAATTAATTAAATAAATTAAATTAATTAAATAAATTAAATAAATTAAATAAATTAAATAAATTAAATAAATTAAATAAATTAAATAAATTAAATAAATTAAATAAATTAAATAAATTAAATAAATTAAATAAATTAAATAAATTAAATAAATTAAATAAATTAAATAAATTAAATAAATTAAATAAATTAAATAAATTAAATAAATTAAATAAATTAAATAAATTAAATAAATTAAATAAATTAAATAAATTAAATAAATTAAATAAATTAAATAAATTAAATAAATTAAATAAATTAAATAAATTAAATAAATTAAATAAATTAAATAAATTAAATAAATTAAATAAATTAAATAAATTAAATAAATTAAATAAATTAAATAAATTAAATAAATTAAATAAATTAAATAAATTAAATAAATTAAATAAATTAAATAAATTAAATAAATTAAATAAATTAAATAAATTAAATAAATTAAATAAATTAAATAAATTAAATAAATTAAATAAATTAAATAAATTAAATAAATTAAATAAATTAAATAAATTAAATAAATTAAATAAATTAAATAAATTAAATAAATTAAATAAATTAAATAAATTAAATAAATTAAATAAATTAAATAAATTAAATAAATTAAATAAATTAAATAAATTAAATAAATTAAATAAATTAAATAAATTAAATAAATTAAATAAATTAAATAAATTAAATAAATTAAATAAATTAAATAAATTAAATAAATTAAATAAATTAAATAAATTAAATAAATTAAATAAATTAAATAAATTAAATAAATTAAATAAATTAAATAAATTAAATAAATTAAATAAATTAAATAAATTAAATAAATTAAATAAATTAAATAAATTAAATAAATTAAATAAATTAAATAAATAAATTAAATAAATTAAATAAATTAAATAAATAAATTAAATAAATTAAATAAATTAAATAAATTAAATAAATTAAATAAATTAAATAAATTAAATAAATTAAATAAATTAAATAAATAAATTAAATAAATTAAATAAATTAAATAAATTAAATAAATAAATTAAATAAATTAAATAAATTAAATAAATAAATTAAATAAATTAAATAAATAAAGTAAATAAATTAAATAAATTAAATAAATAAATTAAATAAATTAAATAAATTAAATAAATTAAATAAATTAAATAAATAAATAAATTAAATAAATTAAATAAATTAAATAAATTAAATAAATTAAATAAATTAAATAAATTAAATAAATTAAATAAATTAAATATATTAAATAAATTAAATAAATTAAATAAATTAAATAAATTAAATAAATTAAATAAATTAAATAAATTAAATAAATTAAATAAATTAAATAAATTAAATAAAATAAATAAATTAAATAAATTAAATAAATTAAATAAAATAAATAAATTAAATAAATTAAATAATTTAAATAAATTAAATAAATTAAATAAATTAAATAAATTAAATAAATTAAATAAATTAAATAAATTAAATAAATTAAATAAATTAAATAAATTAAATAAATTAATTAAATTAAATAAATTAAATAAATTAAATAAATTAAATAAATTAAATAAATTAAATAAATTAAATAAATTAAATAAATTAAATAAATTAAATAAATTAAATAAATTAAATAAATTAAATAAATTAAATAAATTAAATAAATTAAATAAATTAAATAAATTAAATAAATTAAATAAATTAAATAAATTAAATAAATTAAATAAATTAAATAAATTAAATAAATTAAATAAATTAAATAAATTAAATAAATTAAATAAATTAAATAAATTAAATAAATTAAATAAATTAAATAAATTAAATAAATTAAATAAATTAAATAAATTAAATAAATTAAATAAATTAAATAAATTAAATAAATTAAATAAATTAAATAAATTAAATAAATTAAATAAATTAAATAAATTAAATAAATTAAATAAATTAAATAAATTAAATAAATTAAATAAATTAAATAAATTAAATAAATTAAATAAATTAAATAAATTAAATAAATTAAATAAATTAAATAAATTAAATAAATTAAATAAATTAAATAAATTAAATAAATTAAATAAATTAAATAAATTAAATAAATTAAATAAATTAAATAAATTAAATAAATTAAATAAATTAAATAAATTAAATAAATTAAATAAATTAAATAAATTAAATAAATTAAATAAATTAAATAAATTAAATAAATTAAATAAATTAAATAAATTAAATAAATTAAATAAATAAATAAATTAAATAAATTAAATAAATAAATTAATTAAATAAATTAAATAAATTAAATAAATTAAATAAATTAAATTAATTAAATAAATTAAATAAATTAAATAAATTAAATAAATTAAATAAATTAAATAAATTAAATAAATTAAATAAATTAAATAAATTAAATAAATTAAATAAATTAAATAAATTAAATAAATTAAATAAATTAAATAAATTAAATAAATTAAATAAATTAAATAAATTAAATAAATAAATTAAATAAATTAAATAAATAAATTAAATAAATTAAATAAATAAATTAAATAAATAAATTAAATAAATTAAATAAATAAATTAAATAAATTAAATAAATTAAATAAATAAATTAAATAAATTAAATAAATTAAATAAATAAATTAAATAAATTAAATAAATTAAATAAATAAATTAAATAAATAAATTAAATAAATTAAATAAATAAATTAAATAAATTAAATAAATAAATTAAATAAATTAAATAAATTAAATAAATTAAATAAATAAATTAAATAAATTAAATAAATAAATTAAATAAATTAAATAAATAAATTAAATAAATTAAATAAATTAAATAAATAAATTAAATAAATTAAATAAATTAAATAAATTAAATAAATAAATTAAATAAATTAAATTAAATAAATTAAATAAATTAAATAAATTAAATTAATAAATTAAATAAATTAAATAAATTAAATTAATAAATTAAATAAATTAAATAAATAAATTAAATAAATTAAATAAATTAAATAAAATAAATAAATTAAATAAATTAAATAAATTAAATAAATAAATTAAATAAATAAATTAAATAAATTAAATAAATTAAATAAATTAAATAAATTAAATAAATTAAATAAATTAAATAAATTAAATAAATTAAATAAATTAAATAAATTAAATAAATTAAATAAATTAAATAAATTAAATAAATTAAATAAATTAAATAAATTAAATAAATTAAATAAATTAAATAAATTAAATAAATTAAATAAATTAAATAAATTAAATAAATTAAATAAATTAAATAAATTAAATAAATTAAATAAATTAAATAAATTAAATAAATTAAATAAATTAAATAAATTAAATAAATTAAATAAATTAAATAAATTAAATAAATTAAATAAATTAAATAAACTAAATAAATTAAATAAATTAAATTAATTAAATTAATTAAATAAATTAAATTAATTAAATTAATTAAATTAATTAAGTTAATTAAATTAATTAAATTAATTAAATTAATTAAGTTAATTAAATTAATTAAGTTAATTAAATTAATTAAATTAATTAAATTAATTAAATTAATTAAATTAATTAAGTTAATTAAATTAATTAAATTAATTAAATTAATTAAATTAATTAAATTAATTAAGTTAATTAAATTAATTAAATTAATTAAATTAATTAAATTAATTAAATTAATTAAATTAATTAAATTAATTAAGTTAATTAAATTAATTACATTAATTAAATTAATTAAATTAATTACATTAATTAAATTAATTAAATTAATTAAATTAATTAAATTAATTACATTAATTAAATTAATTAAATTAATTAAATTAATTAAATTAATTAAGTTAATTAAATTAATTAAATTAATTAAGTTAATTAAATTAATTAAGTTAATTAAATTAATTAAATTAATTAAGTTAATTAAATTAATTAAATTAATTAAGTTAATTAAATTAATTAAATTAATTAAATTAATTAAATTAATTAAGTTAATTAAATTAATTAAATTAATTAAATTAATTAAATTAATTAAGTTAATTAAATTAATTAAATAATTAAGTTAATTAAATTAATTAAATTAATTAAATTAATTAAATTAATTAAATTAATTAAATTAATTAAATTAATTAATTAATTAATTAATTAAGTTAATTAAATTAATTAAATTAATTAAATTAATTAAATTAATTAAGTTAATTAAATTAATTAAATTAATTAAATTAATTAATTAATTAAATTAATTAAATTAATTAAATTAATTAAATTAATTAAATTAATTAAATTAATTAAATTAATTAAATTAATTAAATTAATTAAATTAATTAAATTAATTAAATTAATTAAATTAATTAAATTAATTAAATTAATTAAATTAATTAAATTAATTAAATTAATTAAATTAATTAAATTAATTAAATTAATTAAATTAATTAAATTAATTAAATTAATTAAATTAATTAAATTAATTAAATTAATTAAATTAATTAAATTAATTAAATAATTAAATTAATTAAATTAATTAAATTAATTAAATTAATTAAATTAATTAAATTAATTAAATTAATTAAATTAATTAAATAATTAAATTAATTAAATTAATTAAATTAATTAAATTAATTAAATTAATTAAATTAATTAAATTAATTAAATTAATTAAATTAATTAAATTAATTAAATTAATTAAATTAATTAAATTAATTAAATTAATTAAATTAATTAAATTAATTAAATTAATTAAATTAATTAAATTAATTAAATTAATTAAATTAATTAAATTAATTAAATTAATTAAATTAATTAAATTAATTAAATTAATTAAATTAATTAAATTAATTAAATTAATTAAATTAATTAAATTAATTAAATTAATTAAATTAATTAAATTAATTAAATTAATTAAATTAATTAAATTAATTAAATTAATTAAATTAATTAAATTAATTAAATTAATTAAATTAATTAAATTAATTAAATTAATTAAATTAATTAAATTAATTAAATTAATTAAATTAATTAAATTAATTAAATTAATTAAATTAATTAAATTAATTAAATTAATTAAATTAATTAAATTAATTAATTAATTAAATTAATTAAATTAATTAAATTAATTAAATTAATTAAATTAATTAAATTAATTAAATTAATTAAATTAATTAAATTAATTAAATTAATTAAATTAATTAATTAATTAAATTAATTAAATTAATTAATTAATTAAATTAATTAAATTAATTAAATTAATTAAATTAATTAAATTAATTAAATTAATTAAATTAATTAAATTAATTAAATAATTAAATTAATTAAATTAATTAAATTAATTAAATTAATTAAATTAATTAAATTAATTAAATTAATTAAATTAATTAAATTAATTAAATTAATTAAATTAATTAAATTAATTAAATTAATTAAATTAATTAAATTAATTAAATTAATTAAATTAATTAAATTAATTAAATTAATTAAATTAATTAAATTAATTAAATTAATTAAATTAATTAAATTAATTAAATTAATTAAATTAATTAAATTAATTAAATTAATTAAATTAATTAAATTAATTAAATTAATTAAATTAATTAAATTAATTAAATTAATTAAATTAATTAAATTAATTAAATTAATTAAATTAATTAAATTAATTAAATTAATTAAATTAATTAAATTAATTAAATTAATTAAATTAATTAAATTAATTAAATTAATTAAATTAATTAAATTAATTAAATTAATTAAATTAATTAAATTAATTAAATTAATTAAATTAATTAAATTAATTAAATTAATTAAATTAATTAAATTAATTAAATTAATTAAATTAATTAAATTAATTAAATTAATTAAATTAATTAAATTAATTAAATTAATTAAATTAATTAAATTAATTAAATTAATTAAATTAATTAAATTAATTAAATTAATTAAATTAATTAAATTAATTAAATTAATTAAATTAATTAAATTAATTAAATTAATTAAATTAATTAAATTAATTAAATTAATTAAATTAATTAAATTAATTAAATTAATTAAATTAATTAAATTAATTAAATTAATTAAATTAATTAAATTAATTAAATTAATTAAATTAATTAAATTAATTAAATTAATTAAATTAATTAAATTAATTAAATTAATTAAATTAATTAAATTAATTAAATTAATTAAATTAATTAAATAATTAAATAAATTAAATAAATTAAATTAATTAAATAAATTAAATAAATTAAATTAATTAAATAAATTAAATAAATTAAATAAATTAAATTAATTAAATAATTAAATAAATTAAATAAATTAAATAAATTAAATAAATTAAATAATTTAAATTCATTAAATAATTAAATAAATAAAATTAATTAAATTAATTAAATTAATTAAATAAATTAAATAAATTAAATAAATTAAATAAATTAAATAAATTAAATTAATTAAATAATTTAAATAAATTAAATAAATTAAATAAATAAATTAAATAAATTAATAAATAAATTAAATAAATTAAATAAATTAAATAAATTAAATAAATTAAATAAATTAAATAAATAAATTAAATAAATTAAATAAATTAAATAAATTAAATAAATAAATTAAATAAATTAAATAAATAAATTAAATAAATTAAATTAATTAAATAAATTAAATAAATTAAATAAATTAAATAAATTAAATAAATAAATTAATAAATTAAATAAATTAAATAAATAAATTAAATAAATTAAATAAATTAAATAAATTAAATAAATTAAATAAATTAAATAAATTAAATAAATTAAATAAATTAAATAAATTAAATAAATTAAATAAATTAAATAAATTAAATAAATTAAATAAATAAATTAAATAAATTAAATAAATTAAATAAATTAAATAAATTAAATAAATAAATTAAATAAATTAAATAAATTAAATAAATTAAATAAATTAAATAAATTAAATAAATAAATTAAATAAATTAAATAAATAAATTAAATAAATTAATAAATTAAATAAATTAAATAAATTAAATAAATTAAATAAATTAAATAAATAAATTAATAAATTAAATAAATTAAATAAATAAATTAAATAAATAAATTAAATAAATAAATTAAATAAATTAAATAAATAAATTAAATAAATTAAATAAATTAAATAAATTAAATAAATAAATTAAATAAATTAAATAAATAAATTAAATAAATTAAATAAATAAATTAAATAAATTAAATAAATTAAATAAATAAATTAAATAAATAAATTAAATAAATTAAATAAATTAAATAAATAAATTAAATAAATTAAATAAATAAATTAAATAAATTAAATAAATAAATTAAATAAATTAAATAAATTAAATAAATTAAATAAATTAAATAAATTAAATAAATTAAATAAATAAATTAAATAAATTAAATAAATAAATTAAATAAATTAAATAAATTAAATAAATAAATTAAATAAATTAAATAAATAAATTAAATAAATTAAATAAATAAATTAAATAAATTAAATAAATAAATTAAATAAATTAAATAAATAAATTAAATAAATAAATTAAATAAATTAAATAAATTAAATAAATAAATTAATAAATTAAATAAATAAATTAAATAAATTAAATAAATTAAATAAATAAAATAAATAAATTAAATAAATAAATTAAATAAATTAAATAAATTAAATAAATAAATTAAATAAATTAAATAAATAAATTAAATAAATAAATTAAATAAATTAAATAAATTAAATAAATTAAATAAATAAATTAAATAAATTAAATAAATTAAATAAATAAATTAAATAAATTAAATAAATTAAATAAATAAATTAAATAAATTAAATAAATAAATTAAATAAATTAAATAAATAAATTAAATAAATTAAATAAATAAATTAAATAAATTAAATAAATAAATTAAATAAATTAAATAAATTAAATAAATTAAATAAATTAAATAAATTAAATAAATTAAATAAATTAAATAAATTAAATAAATTAAATAAATTAAATAAATTAAATAAATTAAATAAATTAAATAAATTAAATAAATTAAATAAATTAAATAAATTAAATAAATTAAATAAATTAAATAAATTAAATAAATTAATAAATTAAAATTAAATAAATTAATAAATTAAATAAATTAAATAAATTAAATAAATTAAATAAATTAAATAAATTAAATAAATTAAATAAATTAAATAAATAAATTAAATAAATTAAATAAATAAATTAAATAAATTAAATAAATTAAATAAATTAAATAAATAAATTAAATAAATTAAATAAATTAAATAAATTAAATAAATTAAATAAATTAAATAAATTAAATAAATTAAATAAATAAATTAAATAAATAAATTAAATAAATAAATTAAATAAATTAAATAAATAAATTAAATAATTAAATAAATAAATTAAATAAATTAAATAAATAAATTAAATAAATTAAATAAATTAAATAAATTAAATAAATTAAATAAATTAAATAAATTAAATAAATTAAATAAATTAAATAAATTAAATAAATTAAATAAATTAAATAAATTAAATAAATTAAATAAATTAAATAAATTAAATAAATTAAATAAATTAAATAAATTAAATAAATTAAATAAATTAAATAAATTAAATAAATTAAATAAATTAAATAAATTAAATAAATTAAATAAATTAAATAAATTAAATAAATTAAATAAATTAAATAAATTAAATAAATTAAATAAATTAAATAAATTAAATAAATTAAATAAATTAAATAAATTAAATAAATTAAATAAATTAAATAAATTAAATAAATTAAATAAATTAAATAAATTAAATAAATTAAATAAATTAAATAAATTAAATAAATTAAATAAATTAAATAAATTAAATAAATTAAATAAATTAAATAAATTAAATAAATTAAATAAATTAAATAAATTAAATAAATTAAATAAATTAAATAAATTAAATAAATTAAATAAATTAAATAAATTAAATAAATTAAATAAATTAAATAAATAAATTAAATAAATTAAATAAATTAAATAAATTAAATAAATAAATTAAATCAATTAAATAAATTAAATAAATTAAATAAATTAAATAAATAAATTAAATAAATTAAATAAATAAATTAAATAAATTAAATAAATTAAATAAATAAATTAAATAAATTAAATAAATTAAATAAATTAAATAAATTAAATAAATAAATTAAATAAATTAAATAAATAAATTAAATTAAATAAATTAAATAAATTAAATTAATTAAATAAATTAAATAAATTAAATAAATAAATTAAATAAATTAAATAAATTAAATAAATAAATTAAATAAATAAATTAAATAAATTAAATAAATTAAATAAATAAATTAAATAAATTAAATAAATTAAATAAATTAAATAAATTAAATAAATTAAATAATTTAAATAAATTAAATAAATTAAATAAATAAATTAAATAAATTAAATAAATTAAATAAATAAATTAAATAAATTAAAT